>ONZH01012485.1:0-18465 GCA_900303285.1 Rhinella marina
GGCACCCAGGACAACTTTATCAGGGTGACATCCTGTGAAAGGCTTTTACCAAACGACTGGCATTCACGTCAGATGCCGGTACCCATGACCTCTCCTCAGGACCATAACCCTTCCAATGAACCAGATATTGAAGGGTCCCACGAAGAACTCGAGAATCAATGATCTTGACAATCTGAAATTCCAAATTACCATCCACCAAGACAGGCGCGGGTGGCAAGGGAGATGGCTCCAGAGGTTCAACATACCTCTTCAACAAACATCTGTGAAACACATTATGGATTTTCAGGGCCTGCGGAAGTTCAAGACGAAATGCTACAGGATTAATAATGGCCGTGATTTTATATGGGCCAATAAATCTTGGACCCAACTTCCATGAAGGAACTTTCAACTTAATGTTCCTAGTAGACAGCCACACAGAATCACCCACATTTAGGTCCGGACCATTCATGCGTCTCCTGTCAGCCACACGTTTGTACTTGTTACCCATATTTATCAAGTTACTTTGAATTTTTCGCCATATGGAAGACAATGATGACGAAAAACGTTCTTCCTCAGGAATACCAGAAGTATCAGAACCACAAAATGTGCCAAACTGCGGGTGAAAGCCATATGCACCAAAAAATGGTGACTTACCAGTGGAGTCCTGTCTGCGATTATTTATGGCAAACTCAGCCAGAGACAAAAACGAGGACCACTCCTCCTGGTTCTCAGAGACAAAGCATGTCAAATAAGTCTCCAGATTCTGATTGGTACGCTCAGTCTGTCCATTCGTCTGGGGATGAAAGGCAGAGGAGAAAGACAGTTGTACCCCGAGCCGAGTACAGAACGCCCTCCAGAATCTGGACACAAACTGAGTCCCACGATCAGAGACAACGTCAGTGGGAATGCCATGAAGTTTCACAATATTGTCAACAAACACTTGTGCAAGAGTTTTAGCATTGGGGAGTCCAGGTAATGCAATAAAGTGCGCCATTTTACTAAAACGATCTACAACCACCAGAATAACTGTCTTACCAGACGACTCAGGCAGATCAGTGATGAAGTCCATGGATAGGTGAGTCCATGGTCTGGACGGGATGGGTAATGGAAGTAGGGGTCCAGAGGGACGAGTATGTGTCACCTTAGAGCGTGCGCAGACACTACAGGCTGACACATATTCCTCAACACACTTACGCAGACCTGGCCACCAGAATCTACGAGAGATGAGGTCGACAGTGGATTTACTCCCAGGGTGTCCCGCAAGCACCGAAGAATGATGCTCCTCAAAAACCTTATAACGCAAATCAGAAGGAACAAACAACTTCCCGGAGGGCAAGACTCCGGCGCATCTCCCTGGGCCTCAAGCACTTTAGCCTCAAGATCAGGGTAAAGAGCGGATATCACCACTCCTTCAGACAGTATAGGGCTAGGATCTTCAAAATCACCACCCCCGGGAAAACTACGTGACAAGGCATCCGCCTTCACATTCTTAACCCCAGGACGGTATGTGACAATGAAATTGAATCTGGTGAAGAACAAAGACCATCTGGCCTGCCTCGGATTAAGTCGTCTAGCCGACTCCAGGTAAGCCAGATTTTTGTGATCAGTGAATACCGTGATTGGATGATTCGCCCCTTCCAACCAATGACGCCATTCCTCAAAAGCCAACTTAATGGCCAGTAACTCTCGGTTACCCACATCATAATTTCTCTCCGCCACAGAGAGTTTCTTCGAAAAAAAAGCACATGGGCGCCATTTACCAGGTGACGGGCCCTGTGATAACACAGCTCCTACCCCCACATCGGATGCGTCAACCTCCACAATGAAAGGTTGTGACACATCTGGCTGCACCAATATAGGGGCAGAAGAAAAGCACTCCTTTACAGCAGAGAAGGCTTGCAATGCTGCATCAGACCACACAGAGACATCCGTCCCTTTCTTAGTCATGTCAGTTAAGGGTTTAACCATAGTCGAATAGTTCTTAATAAATTTTCGGTAATAGTTGGTGAACCCCAAAAATCGCATAAGAGCCTTCAGATTTTCAGGTCGGTCCCAGTTCAGAACAGCACAGACCTTCTCTGGATCCATACGAAAACCTGAAGATGAAAGCAGGTATCCTAAGAATTGCACCTCATGTACAGCAAAAGCACATTTCTCTAATTTTGCATACAACTTGTTATCTCTTAAGATTTGCAACACCTGCCTCACGTGATCCTGATGTGTCACAATATCTGGAGAATAGATTAGTATGTCATCCAAATACACGACTACAAACCTCCCCACAAGATGATGAAAAATGTCATTAACAAAATGCTGGAAGACAGCAGGAGCATTGGTCAACCCAAAAGGCATGACCAGGTTCTCAAAGTGGCCCTCAGGAGTGTTAAAGGCCGTCTTCCATTCATCCCCTTCCTTGATCCTGACCAGATTATATGCCCCCCTTAAGTCCAACTTGGAGAACACCTTGGCATCCACAATCTGGTTAAACAAGTCAGGAATCAAAGGAAGGGGGTACGGATCACGGACAGTAATCCTATTGAGTTCACGGAAATCCAGACATGGCCTAAGGGATCCGTCCTTTTTTTAACAAAAAAGAACCCTGCTGCCACAGGAGATTTGGAAGGCCTAATATGTCCTTTGGCCAAACTCTCAGCAATATATTCCTTCATGGCCGTTCTCTCAGGTCCAGAAAGGTTATACAGCCTAGATTTAGGCAATCTTGTTCCAGGGATAAGATTGATAGGACAATCGTATTCCCGGTGAGGGGGTAAATCCTGACATCCACCTTCAGAAAATACATCAGAGAAATCCGATATAAAAGAAGGAAGAGTCTTAGTGGTTAAAGCAGAAAAAGATGTATTAAGGCAATTGTCAACACAATAATCGCCCCAATCCACAATTTGTCTAGTATGCCAGTCAATGGACGGATTATGTTTGCTTAACCACGGTAAACCCAGAACCACAGGAGCAGGAAGACCTTCCAACACAAAACATGAAATAAGCTCCTGATGAAATTCACCCACTCTTAATTTGATATCATGCACCATCTGAGACAAACACTTCTGAGAGAGAGGTGCAGAATCAATGGCAAACACAGAAATCCTCTTATCCAAAGAACTTGGTGACAATCCATGCATACGGACAAACTGAGCATCAATCAAGTTCACCCCTGCCCCGCTGTCAATAAACACCTCAATTTTCACAACCTTTGATTCTAGCGCCACCTCGGCAGTCAGGAGAAAACGGGTACTGCAGGATGAAGACAAATGCACATTTTCAGTCTCCCTACCCACTCCACCAAGAGTGAGATGAGAATTCAACGCCCCCTTTTCTTTTCTCTCCTTTAGAGATAGGAAGCATGGACATACATTGATAAAGTGTCCTTTCTGACCACAGAAAAAACACACACCCTTTTTATTACCAAGATGTTTACGGGTGGCTACAGGAGTGGCTCCCCCTAATTGCATAGGTTCATCCCCAGACATCAACCTAGGGGAATATTCACCCAAAGTATCATAGGAAGCTGGTACACTATGTGATAGTACGTCCTGAGAGCGGGGGCCCCTAGATCGCTCTCTCAGGCGCCTATCCATGCGTACAGCAAGAGACATAGCGGCTTCCAAAGACACAGGGGTTTCCTGAAAGGCCAAAGCGTCCTTCAGCCTTTCAGACAAACCTTGACAGAATTGGCTACGTAAAGCCGGATCGTTCCATTCAGTATTGGTCGCCCACCTCCGAAACTCAGAGCAATAAGTCTCAACCGGCCGCTCACCCTGACAAAGGTTACGTATCTGGGTCTCCGCCAGGGAGATACGATCCGGGTCATCATAGATAATCCCTAGGGTCTTGAAAAATTCATCTACCGACCGGAGAGACAGCGATCCGGCCGGTAGAGAAAAGGCCCATGACTGTGCATCCCCTTTAAGCAGCGAGATGACCACACCAACCTTCTGTTCCTCATTACCAGAAGAATGTGGACGCAGTCTGAAATACAATTTGCACGCCTCCCTAAATAGAACAAAATTATCACATTCCCCAGAAAATCTATCCGGGAGGGGGACCTTAGGCTCCAAACAGGCCTGACACTCAGCACCCCCAGAACCACCAGCCTGTGGTCTCTGAATCTGGTTGCGGATGTCAGCCACCTCCAAGCTGAGTCCCTGCAGCCGTTCAGCCAGTGTAGCAATAGCATCCATGTCAGCACAAAAATGACATAAATTTTTGTTAGCGGCGGTTTATAATGTCACGCTCGGGTGTGGGGGGAAAAGCCACACCGAGCGTATGAGGGATGGGAACAGACAAAACCAGGGAACTGGTCACCTCCTGCAGGGGACCCTAAGACTAGGCCCTAGCTGGCTACCAGTATGAACTAACCCGGGTGGTAGGAAAGCTCATACACAGGAACCTAATCTGAGTAAACCCTAGAACACCCTGCAGTCTAATGACACAAGAGAGTAACCTGTTCCTCCAAGCGTAAGGAGGAACAGGAGACTCAAACAGGAATAACCAAAGGAAGGGAAAACACTTAACTTTAAGTAGAACTCAGCAACAGGATCTCAGCCGAGATCCACACCACTCTCAACAGGTATGTAGCAGATATAAACCGCAAGGGATACTGGGAGAGGAAGAGGTAAGTAGGAGACAGCTAATTGCCCAGCGGCAACAGCTGAGGGAAAGGGGTGTGGAGAACAGCACCCAAACCACAGGGAATAGCCTGTCAAACCTGTCACTTAGAAAGCCGCGCAGAACGTCTGATTCCAGACGCAAGACCACTCGTGACACTCTCTCCAGTTCCAGTTTCCAGTTTTATTGGCGCAAACTGCGTAAATTTTATTTTTGGGATGGGTGTGAAAAATAATATTACCTGCGTATCTATATTGCCCAACATTGGATACGGTAGCATCTAGAAGACCAAACACATGCTGCCCACAGGGTTCCGCAAATTCCTGATCCACAATGTCATGGAGCTCGAGGTTCTGTTGATGAGCAATAAGTCCTTCTGTGCAGAAATCGCCTACAATGTCTCCATCTAAGAACCTAAAGACCATTGTAGAGAGAGAGCGGCACAGTTCGCCATCAAAGTGACGAACCCCAACGCCAGACTGCGCAGCGAAGGTAACGAATAAATATCTCTGTGGTTATTTGAACTAAATAATAGTTAAATAAACACAAAAAATAAAAATAAAAAAATTGATCTGTTCCTGTGCCTGATCCACCCAAGTTGAATCTGTCCCATTATGAGAAAGTCCCCCCAAGGAGTCCCCACTGTAACTTGCTTCCCATACAACTACCTCACCCCCCAACACCTGTGTCTCGCCATTGTCCACCACCTCATCAGACAACACTGGTAAATCCACACTGTCAGCACACGGAGACTGCAAAACGTCTTGCAGAGAATGTTCTGGGGTAGCACATCAGAGAAGGGGTGACTATGGGTTCCAGGGAGTACGTGACCACATGCAATCTCCATCTAAAAAGTCATGCCACACTTGATCGAGCTCATAATTGACAAATGTACCGGTTGATGCTAAATTTTTAAGTTGGGGTCCTGCATCGTCATTCTAACTACACCCGGCTGTTGTCACCACCACACACGCTAGCCCAGGGGGCACTCCTCTGGCTCTTCCAGCGAAACCTCCTTCCCCCCAGCCTGCCACCCCACCTACAGGCCCTCTCTCCAAACAATTTACTTCTTTGTCCTATCTTTCTCTCTCTCTCCAAACTATTTTTCCGGATAGCTGCCATATACGGTATTAAACTGAGTAGTATACATAGAAGACATACCACACTTGATCAATCTCATAATTTACAACTATACCGGTTGATGATAAATTTTTAAGTTGGGGTCCTGCGTCGTCATTCTAACTACATCCGGCTGTTATCACCACCACACACGCTAGCCCAGGGGGCACTCCTCTGGCTCTTCCAGCAAAACCTCCTTCCCCCCAGCCTGCCCCACACCTACAGGCCCTCTCTACAAACAATTTACCCGGATAGGGGATGTATTAGATATTGTACTGATGTTTTTTTTTGTTCTTCTTTTAATTGCCTCTTGACCTGTGACAGGCAACGCATGGACACGTCCCCTTAGCTGCAGTTGGAAAGACACTCCCCTGGCCAGAGCAAGCTCTTTTTCCGTTTTCCATGGTCGAAAAATCCATGAAATATAAGGTCCCAAGATAGGCGACGTATACGGTATTAAACTGAGAAGAATCGATACCGTACCGGTTGATGCTACAGTTTTTCCAAATCCATTCTGGCTGTTGTCACCACCACACACGCTAGCCCAGGGGGCACTCCTCTGGCTCTTCCAGTGAAACCTCCTTCCCCCCAGCCTGCCACCCCACCTACAGGCCCTCTCTCCAAACAATTTACCCGGATAGGGGACGTCTTAGATATTGTACTGATGTTTTTTTGGTTCTTCTTTTAATTGCCTCCTGCGATAGACGGGAATCGAACCCGGGTCAACTGCTTGGGAAGCAGCTATGCTCACCACTTTACCACCAACAGCCACAGCAACTGATAAGAACAGATACTAAACTTGATGTCAGCTGCAGTGCCAGCATGAGCAGTGGTGTCACCTGCAGGCGGTGATGGACCTTCGTTGCACCTAGTTGGGTGCTTCCCTAACATGTGATTGGCATGTGCCTCGCCTTTCTTGGTCTGGGTGAGCACAATTGCCATGAGGGTAACCACCAGGCTGTTGCCTGAGAATTTGGGGTAATGGTGGGATTAGGCAGCCTCAGAGGCATCCATGCATGCTGCCCCTGCTGTTTCCTGTCCATTTCCGTGGTGTTTCCATCATTTTCTGATGTTTCCAGGTTTTCACCCAGCCTTCGCTAGGCAGAGCCTTGGTCCCCTGCAAAAAATGCTCGAGTCTCCCATTGACTTCAATGGGGTTCGTTACTCGAAACGAGCACCCGAGCATCGGGAAAAGTTTGTCTCGAATAACGAGCACCCGAGCATTTTAGTGCTCGCTCATCTCTATTAAGTAAATAATTCCACATGTGTTAATTCATAGTTTTGATGCCTACAGTGTGAATCTACAATTTTCATAGTCATGAAAATACAGAAAACTCTTTGAATGAGAAGGTGGGTCCAAACTTTTAGTCTGCACTGTACGTCCCAAATTAAATTGCATTCACAATATGCAAATCATATGCAATGATCAAAATGGTGGTAATTTTGTGATATCATTGAGATAGTATGCTACCTAAAGGCCTGTAATTATGTAGTGTTCACTGGGTACAACAGGGTGCTGCTCACATGTGGAGGAAGATTAAAATAGTTTTATTATAACAACTATAACAAATAAAATTGCATGCTTGTATGATGCATTTCTGAGGCAGACTGTCATTTTCTTTAGATACAAAAACCTTAATGAGGCACTGATATTTAACTAGCAAGGGAAGTGGGACAAAGATGCGGACATCAGGGATCTGAGTCATAATCTTAACAGCTAAGGATGTGAAATAACACTAGAGAAAATAGTAGAATATACTGTAGTAAACACACATTAAACTAACCTTATATAAAAATAAATATACTCAACAATTGTATCAATGAAAATATATCAAATTGTCAATGCAGAAGAACATAACAAACACACTGTAATATTTATTAGCAGCAAGTGAATCTGGTATTTAACCTTTTCAATTGCTACGTTAAGCGTCATTCTGTGTATCTACCAATATACTGAAAAGTACAGGGGCACTATAATAAATAACTCATATATGTGGATGAGCAGTTTAAAAGGAACCTCTCACCTTGAATACTGATATTAAACCGCCAGCATACCTTATAGCAGTCTGTACTGTAGCATGATTCCAAAGTTGTCTTTGTCTTTGCTGTTCGATGCGCCAAAAGTAAAAAAAAAGACTTTCATTTAAAGGGAATCTGTCACCAGGATAATCGCTATTGAAGTAAAGCCATGGCCTAATAGCACTCAGTACCTTATTTCCAGATGTGCCTGGGCTCCTTCTTGCAAGAGTGACGCCCCTCTGGACACCTTACTGGCTTATTTGCATACCAAATAAACAGGATTTTCAGAAGATAGAAAAAAACCTATTGCTGAAACAAAGGCACATCTGGAAATAAGATACTAAGTACTATTAGGCTATGGCTTTACTTCAATAGCGATTATCCTGGTGACAGATTCCCTTTAACTGCCCAAGCTATGTAAATTAGGGTCTTGAAGTCAAGAGGGTAGCAGCTTTCTTGCTTCAAGTCAAGCTCTGCGTGCTCCCTTTCCCGCTCTTTAGTGTTTGATTGATAGAATTTCACATTTCCTCAATGCTGGATGCTCAAACGTAATCTCTCGCATGCACCATGTCCCCACAATTTCCTATGCATAGAAGGAATGCACAGGCATGAGAATATGTTCGAGCTTCTGGCATTGGAGGAATGGGAAATTCTATCAAACACTAAGGGGTGGGAAATGGCCACAGTGAGCTTTACTTAAAGTGAGAAAGCTGCTGCTACCTTGACTTTAAAACCCTACTTTCCTTAGTGCGGGCAGTTAAATGAAAGTAGTTTTTTTTTTACTTTTGCCGCATCGTACAGCAAAGAAAACTTTGAAATCATACTACAGACTTCAATAAGGTAATGCTGGTGGTTTAATATGCATTTTCTAGGTGACTGGTTCCCTTTAAATGTTGCCTGATAATAATTCTCTCATCTGTGACAGTAGAGACTACAATTTTGGTATTATGTTGTATAGTAGATTAACAGGTGCAGTGTAGACCTTCAAATTTAAAGATACCAGGTTGACATTGTGGGACATGTTCAGATTAAGGTTGGAATTGTATTAGAATAGGTGCCAAAATATTCTCGAGTGTAGTGGCTCTAGAATGTGATGCCTGGACGATTGGGCAGAAGTTTTTTCAAGATCATGTCGCTGTTTACCAAGAATATGTTGTATATGGTTATGAGCATTATTATAACTTCTTGTGTCAATGATTTGGCTCTATTATTGGAAGTGAGTAATGTTCTTGGATAGCCTTTCGCCATAAATCTCACGTAAAAGATTAAGAGAGAAAATCAATCTTGGAGGTTTAATTTTTTCTAATCCGTTTATATTGTTCAAATGGTACATTGTGATTTTGGGTAGTGATTTCTATTATATTCAAAGTAGCTATTTGTATTCACTTATTTGAAGAAAACATGGGAGTGAAATGTACCCCCAATGTAGGGTTGTCGCGGGTATCGATATTTCGATACTGAATCGATACTTTTATACCAGTATCGATTCGGTACCGGGATTTGCTCTTTTGCGATACCTTTGGCAGATCAAATAAAAAAAGTCCTTCACCTCTCCTGCGCCGCGGCTCCGCTCCGGGTCCGGCGCTCCTCTGTCTTCTCTGCCAGCGCTGCACTGTCCTGACCACGTACAGTGTCAGGACGTAGTGAGCGCACTCAGACCTGACGCTGCACAGGAGAGGTAAGAGACTTTTTTATTTTATTCTAATGGAGGCAGAGTGAGCTGATCTGAGGTCTGATGGGGGCAGAGTGAGCTGATGTGAGGTCTGATGGGGGCACAGTGGGCTGATGTGAGGTCTGATGGGGGCAGAGTGAGCTGATGTGAGGTCTGATGGGGGCACAGTGGGCTGCTCTGAGGTCTGATGGGAGCACATTGGGCTTTTCTGAGGTATGATGGGGGCACAGTGGGCTGCTCTGAGGTCTGATGGGGGCACAGTGGGCTGCTCTGAGGTCTGATGGGGGCACAGTGGGCTGCTCTGAGGTCTGATGGGGGCACAGTGGGCTGCTCTGAGGTCTGATGGGGCACAGTGGGCTGCTCTGAGGTCTGATGGGGGCACAGTGGGCTGCTCTGAGGTCTGATGGGGGCACAGTGGGCTGATCTGAGGTCTGATGGGGGCACAGTGGGCTGCTCTGAGGTCTGATGGGGCAGAGTGGGCTGATGTGAGGTCTAATGGGGGCACAGTGGGCTGCTCTTAAGTCTGATGGGGGCACAGTGGGCTGCTCTGAGGTCTGATGGGGCACAGTGGGCTGCTCTGAGGTCTGATGGGGGCACAGTGGGCTGCTCGGAGGTCTGATGGGGGCACAGTGGGCTGCTCGGAGGTCTGATGGGGGCACAGTGGGCTGCTCTGAGGTCTGATGGGGCAGAGTGGGCTGATCTGAGGTCTGGTGGGGGCACAGTGGGCTGCTCTGAGGTCTGATGGGGGCACAGTGGGCTGCTCTGAGATCTAATGGGGGCACAGTGGGCTGCTCTTAGGTCTGATGGGGGCACAGTGGGCTGCTCTGAGGTCTGATGGGGGCACAGTGGGCTGCTCTGAGGTCTGATGGGGGCACAGTGGGCTGCTCTGAGGTCTGATGGGGGTACAGTGGGCTGCTCTGAGGTCTGATGGGGGCACAGTGGGCTTCTCTGAGGTCTGATGGGGGCACAGTGGGCTGCTCTGGGGTCTGATGGGGGCACAGTGGGCTGCTCTGAGGTCTGATGGGGGCACAGTGGGCTGCTCTGAGGTCTGATGGGGGCACAGTGGGCTGCTCTGAGGTCTGATGGGGGCAAAGTGGGCTGCTCTGAGGTCTGATGGGGGAACAATGGGCTGTTCTGAGGTCTGATGCGGGCACACAGATTTTTGGGTGTTTTATTTTTTCGGCGTGGTATTGAATGGTATCGAGTATCGCAATACTTTTTCATGGTATCAAAATTGAATCAAAATTTTGGTATCGTGACAACCCTACCCCAATGTATTCTGATTCAAATCATGTACAAATTAATGATCATTTTCTGCCATTCCAGACCAAATAAAAAATAAATAATCAATAAATCTGCAATAGAAAAATATATATGGCCAATATTACGAGTATTGTGCAGCGAGGGACTCTAATTGCCCTATGAATAGATTAGGGAAACTTGGGGCAACCTGAGTCCCCATTGCACAGCATTGAATTTGTTTACACCTTTGTTTGTAAAAAATAAAACTATTATTGATTAAAATAAAATATAATCAATTCAGCAGAAAATCAACCTGATATGGGGAAGTAAAGGGTCAGTTTCCAAAAGTACTGCATAGCAAAGACCTAAATTGTGATCAGTATTGCTGAAGCATTGTAGCACTCAGGTCATGATCTACTGGTTTATTAAAGAAAAAAAAAGATTATCTACTCATGCCGAATCCCCAAACACTGTTTGTTTTTATTATTTACCCAAAGTCCACAAGTCCCTTACAAATCCCCTTGGATAACCAATTATTTCTGGAGTTAATTCCCTCACCTCACAAATATCTCACTTTATTGATTTATTCCTTCAAGATTATGTTGTCAGTCTACCTTCTTTTTTGAAGGATTCAACACAACTCATCTCTGAAATCAAAACCCTTTGTCATAGTGTGGTCACTGTGACACGGATTGCCGTGTTGCTCACGTTTGTGCTCTTTCGTACTGGCTGTGGTGGATACCGTGTAGGCTGGTGCCAGGGGCAATGTGTAGTAATGGCAGCCTGTGTGTGTACTGTTCTCTGTTGATGCATGCTCCCCTCCCAGTTCGGTTCTGGTGAGTTTAATAGTCTGGTCTGGGTGTGGTCACTAGGTGCTTTATATTCCTGTTTTCTGTGGGCCTGGGGGTCAGTCTGTCTCCAGCCTTGCTGTGTGAAGGAGCTATGCACCTGACCAGAGTTATTCCATCTGCCCTGTCTGTGTGGCCACCTAGTAAGACATCAAGGTTACCTTGTCTGGCTCCATGTGCGGTCTGTGACCACCATGTGTCATTCTGCATGGGGTCCAGACATCTGCCTGTCTGTGCAGCTCTGCCTGAAACAGCCATATGTCGTTCCGCATGGGTTCCAGGCATCTGCTTGTCTGATTCTGTGTCTTCTCTATGACCGCTATGTGTCATTACTCATGGGGTCATGTCTGTGCCTTGTGTGCAGCACTGTCTGTTTACCCATGGACTAACTCCACATGAGAAACATGCATCTGCTAGTCCATGTCTACATCTTTGGTGAGAGGGCTCCTGGGTTCTCTGGAGGGACGACATCTCTGTTTTATCGGTATTTGTTCAGTGTCTAGGTCTCTGTTAGCCTGGAAGTGCTTAACTGCTTCTGATGCTGTCTTGTGTATGTTTTGCCTTGGGTGACATGGCTCCTGGGTTCTCTGGAGGGAGGACATCTAGTCTGTGAGCAGCTATGCCTGAGACTACCATGTGTTGTTCCACATGGAGTCCAGGCAGCTGCTTGTGTGCTGGTTCCCAATTGTCTTGTTTGTTTTGTGTCCTGTGCAGTTTGTTTGGGTTCCAGTATGTGAGCCTGGGTTCCAGTCCTTGTTTGCGTGGACTGCTGGTGCTTGCACCATCAGTCATTGCAGGTAAGTGGCCACATGCACCAGGAACATCCTGGAGGTGTGACCAGTGAGCCCTCAGCTAAGTTTATGCCCACCATCTGGGACTCTGTGAAGAATGGGGCTCACTGAGGCTATGCCCTCTGGGTTAAGCCCCAAGTAAAAATATATAATTTTTATATTATATATTATTTTTATATTATATATTATTTTGCTCTTTCCCTCTTCCTTCCTTTTAAGCTCTTGAACATAATGACAACAATCGCAAATAATGTCAGAGGGACACTGACATATATAGCTGTGGGTAAAGGCATGGTTAATGGTGTTAACAAACAGTTATAGACATTTAACAAGCTTTTTACACTGCTATTGTGGCATAAAAAAGTCACAGCTTATGGTGCACAGCATGTGTGCACCATAATTTGCAACTTTTTGAGCTTCTCTGCACTTTTCTGAGAAAAGGGGAGGGGTTTAATGGGAGTGGAGGAACGGGGCCCCTGCCACATTTACTATAACTTTCGCCAGAAAGTGGAGGAAGTTATAGCTGAAGCATGCGCCAGCCTGTAGCTGGCGTAGACTTCCGTTTCTGGTGCACAGCAGGGCAGAGATGTACCTGATTAGTTATGAGGCATCATTAATAAATTAGGCATATCTCACACCAGTGCAGGGAGATCAAGACTGTCGTATGGATAAGCCAGTCTTGATAAATGTCCCTCAGTATGTTTAAAAACACACTATGCTGTTGCACGTCTTATGTTTTTTCATATTAGAATGCTTTGAAAAATTGTCCCTTATCGGGGACAGATGATGTCTGATCTCTGCATCCTTCTGCCACTTATCTTGCTATTTAAATCTCAGTATCTCAGAAGGCTTTTTGCATCTGAAGAAAGAGGCAGACCACCACAGAAACGCATCATACAAGACAGTAATTTTGTTTTAATTTTTGTAATTAATTTGTTTTAATAAAACTATTTTAATCTTCTTCCACTTGTGGACAGTGCCCTGTTGTACCCGGTGAACTTACTTTATCCACTGAACAAGCCTTTTCCAAACTGGAAGGTGCGGCAGTCCTTGATTTTAGGAATTGACCTCCACTAAGCATTTTGCTGAGTTGTGTTGGCTATTTGCACAACTCTATTTGGTCACTATATCAACCATCAATATTGTCCATTTTATGTAAGGTTTCATACTATTGTTTCTGTGTTTTATATAGCCTAAAGACCCAGAAAACTTCCAATTAATGATGATAAAATTAGTTCTACCCCAGAACAGAAAAAGACAATTTTCTGTCAAGGAGAGACATATAGTTGAAGTCAAGCTTTTATGTGTTCCTCTATGTTTTAGAAGCAGATTTATAATTCTAACATTTATTTTTTGTTTACTTTTAGTAGGAAGTATTACTTAGCTGCTGTTTTACTTTCGATGATGTAGTGCCTATTTTGTCATTTTGAACCTACCAATGTGTTTCAATTAAAATAGTGATGAAAGACCATTATCAAATTATCTAAAGTGTTTGTTATTATTGGTAATGGAACAGCTGGCCCCTAATAGAACAGTACTGTCCTTGTCTGTAATGCGGACAATAATAGTACATGTTCTATCTTTTTGCGGAACAGAAATATGGACATATGGAAACAGAATGCACACGGACAGAAACAGACACGGAAAGAAAATACGTTTGTGTGCATAAGCCCTTATCCGGATTTGCTTTTACTTCTTCTCACTTCTGTTTATCCTCCTTTTGAGGCTTTTTTGCCCAGAGAACTCCTTTAAATTCCCCTATTCAATTTCTTTATACAATTTGACTAAATGTTCAAGCCTCACAATTTTATTCAATTTTGCTTCATGCTGAAGTTATTTTTATAAGGTGACAAAAAGGTGAAAGTAGCCTAGTAGCCTAGACACATACTATATAAATAATGCATTACAAAACTTTGACTTTCATATCAAATGTGTGCTGATTGATATTCTGAACCAGCAAACAGTTCCTCTGCTAGAATCAAAAATTATGGATGATGAGATGAGACTGGAGGAAGCAATCAGTGTAACTAGCTCTGTCTGGAACACTGAAAGACCTCAATAACAGCTGTCCATGTCGCTCAGCAGCGCACAGATCTTTACTGTTTTATCAACAGGTACCATGAGTAGAATAACTGGGTTCCTGGTAATAACTGCAAATATCAAATCAGAAAAGTAAAACTGCATTGCAGTACTATTGACACAGAAAGAAACTGAAGTTATATTTGGACTGTGCAAAGCAGTCCATAATATAGTAAAATACTAATGGGAAAAAAGTTAAACGTTTGCTAGGAAATATTGCTAGGATATACCAACAAATTATGATTGATTAAGGTCCAACCTCTAAATCTTCTTAGAGCTAAGAGCAAAGGCATTGAGGCCCTTTTGGTATTATCTGGTTACTTGTTGAGCAGGGGAATTGAGATCAACACAGTCAAGTAAATCTAGTTCTCTGTGTGTAGTTGTCTGCACAGCAGGTGACTTGGGAGCATTATTGTGCAGTGAAGGAGACTCATTAAAAGGTGTGTGGCTCTCCCAATAATGGGACAGTAAGTGATGGCATACCTTAGATTTATATTCTTGTAATTTTCCATGTCTTTAATTACATTAAAATAATTCCTAATATTTTGTCATTTTGTCATCTTCCACTAAGTCTTACAATAGTCTAATGCTTGTGTAGAGATCACTTCTCAGAAGTCACCTCAATATCATGACAAGCAGGATTAAAATGAAAGGTATTGTCTGCCTCCATTATAAAGCTGAAGGCGAGATAATACAGCATCCACCATTTACAATAACTCCACCTCTACTGCTGACACAGATCATGTTACTAGTATAAAAGTCAATTACTTATTTTATGTCCTGTGCCCAAACTAGTCACAGTGAAAATATGGGTGCTAAAAACAAAACAAAAAATATATTTTATTCTGAAACATTCTAAAATAACTGGGTAAGTAGAAACGCCCTCAATACGTCGTATTGGCGCAAACAATATAAGCCAATCACGTACCCAAGATAAATGTGCACAAACAAGTGTGCTAAAATAAGGGCACAAGATTGAAAAATATGGCTTGGGAACAATACTGTAGCAGGTAACAGACTCCCTTTTTGGTCTGATATCCTAATTCCCAAGCACAACAAACGTGCCTTAATTAAATAAGTATCGTCTGGGAACAAACAGCGTAGCCGGTTGGCTATTCCCTCCACACCAGAGCGTGACAGCAGAGTGCTGTTGCATTTTTTTATGTTTTACTGTAAGTGTCAGGACACAGTGCGGCGGTGTAGCGCTGTTCTCACCTTCTCATGCCTCCCGCATGCTAATGACCGCTTCCATAATGGAAGTGGTCATTAGCAGTTTCTGGCAGGAGGTCGGGGGCCACATGAAATGGTCCCGCGGGCCTTATGAGGTCCGCAGGCCGGAGGTTCCCACTCCTAGCCTAGAGCCAGGGTCACAGCATTCCTCCTCCTTGCAGTTTTTAAATATTAAGTGATATGATATTAATTTAAATGGTATTTAATGTAACGGGATCATTACAATACACATGGACATAATCTATATTAAAACACAACAAGGAAGTTCTGTATGGGTACGTCAAGCCCTATAATTGAAGCTTTTCACACGTATATGCTTTTGTAAAAGCATTTACATGTGTAAGACATGCTTTATATGCTATATATGACTGACAGGGACAAACGGGGGGCTTTTTCCCTCTCCCTTTCAGTCTCAGTGATAGGTTGCAGCTAGAAATATGCTGTTAAGATGAAAATACACACATGCCCTTCAGCAATGATACTTTGAGGACATTTGCGTGTACACATGGCCAATAGACTGTAAGAATGCCCCTATGTTATTCTTGTAATCTGTCATCTTTCATGAAGAGTAAAAATAAATATATTACTATTTTTTTACACAAATCTTGCTATATCCTGGTGAATGAGTCCTCCTGGTATTCCTCATTCCAAATAACTCATATACTATTTTGAGAGGATAGCTGAATTTTTATAATTTATTTATCATTTTGGCCATCCAGTCAGTATTTTTACTTTTTTTTTTCCTTCCGCTTGCATGTGGATGCCTAGACTGCAGGTCGAAGCAGTTACAAACATTAGGAAGAATCAAAGAAACCAGAGTGAAGAGGATGACCACGCATTTCATCTACACATATCCAAGACGTTCTACAGTCAGATGCAAGGTGCCTGCCTGAGCCACAAGAATTCATCCATTGACAGTGAAGTGAACATTGTAAAAGAGTGAGTATATAGAAGAAGAGAACATTGTAAAAGAGTGAGTATATAATTTCTAAATTCTTATTCTGAGTTAAAGTTATACCTACTGCACTGCTCTGGTCAAGTTTATATAGTCAATGTGAAGGGGAAAATAGGAAAATTGATTTGAAAAAAAATTCTCTCTAAACAAATTACCATATTTTTCGCTTTATAAGGTGCACTTTTTTTACCCCCCAAAGTAGGTGGAAAATTGCTGTGCGTCTCATAAAGCGAATACTAGTGAATAGAGATGAGCGAGTAGTGTTCGATCGAGCTGGTATTCGATCGAATACTACGCTATTTGGCATACTCGATTTCGTTCGAGTATAACGGCGATGGCGCACTTAGAATTCGTTTCCCCTCCCACCTTCCCTGGCGCTCTTTTTCCACCAATCACCATGCAGGGGGGGTTTGACAGGCACGCTGAGCACGCTGGCAGCGCGAAAACAGCGTCTACATGCATTGGCTGGAAAAACCATGTGACCTCGAATATTAAAAACTCAGCTCTTCCTGCTCGTACGCATATGCTGCGTGAACTTAGTCAGGGACAGAGGCTGGAGAAGGGAGAGACAGATTTTAGCTGTTGGACAGGCAGGAGCGTGATTAAAAGCCCTTATCAGGGCTACTACAGTGGACTTCAGTGATAGCTTACTACAATATAGACTTTACAGAGAACGGCTGCTGTATTCAGGGATAGCTGCTGGAGTAGGGACAGAGAGAGGCATTAGTGGTGTATTAGGTGCTCTGCTACATACCAAACTATATTTGGCACTACTGCTGTGTACCTTGAAAAATACAATATATAGGCCTTAACTGGCAACTGTACTGTGCGTTCTCTTGCAAAGTAATTTCTCATAACTGGTGTTCATACACACCGTCTGATCACTTAGTACACGGCTGTGTACCTTGAAAAATACAATATATAGGCCTTAACTGGCAACTGTACTGTGCGTTCTCTTGCAAAGTAATTTCTCATAACTGGTGTTCATACACACCGTCTGATCACTTAGTACACGGCTGTGTACCTTGAAAAATACAATATATAGGCCTTATAACTTGGCAACTGTACTGTGCGTTCTCTTGCAAAGTAATTTCTCATAACTGTTGTTCATACACACCGTCTGATCACTTAGTACACGGCTGTGTACCTTGAAAAAATACAATATATAGGCCTTAACTTGGCAACTGTACTGTGCGTTCTCTTGCAAAGTAATTTCTCATAACTGGTGTTCATACACACCGTCTGATCACTTAGTACACGGCTGTGTACCTTGAAAAATACAATATATAGGCCTTAACTTGGCAACTGTACTGTGCGTTCTCTTGCAAAGTAATTTCTCATATACTGGTGTTCATACACACCGTCTGATCACTTAGTACACGGCTGTGTACCTTGAAAAATACAATATATAGGCCTTAAACTGGCAACTGTACTGTGCGTTCTCTTGCAAAGTAATTTCTCATAACTGGTGTTCATACACACCGTCTGATCACTTAGTACACACGGCTGTGTACCTTGAAAAATACAATATATAGGCCTTAACTGGCAACTGTACTGTGCGTTCTCTTGCAAAGTAATTTCTCATAACTGTTGTTCATACACAACCGTCTGATCACTCAGTACACGGCTGTGTACCTGAAAATACAATATATAGGCCTTAACTGGCAACTGCACTGTGCGTTCTCTTGCAAAAGTAATTTCTCATAACTGTTGTTCATACACCACCGTCTGATCACTGAGTACACGGCTGTGTACCTTGAAAAATACAATATATAGGCCTTAACTGGCAACTGTACTGTGCGTTCTCTTGCAAAGTAATTTCTCATAACTGTTGTTCATACACACCGTCTGATCACTTAGTACACGGCTGTGTACCTTGAAAAATACAATATATAGGCCTTAACTGGC
>ONZH01012486.1:0-62221 GCA_900303285.1 Rhinella marina
AGTACACGGCTGTGTACCTTGAAAAATACAATATATAGGCCTTAAACTGGCAACTGTACTGTGCGTTCTCTTGCAAAGTAATTTCTCATAACTGTTGTTCATACACACCGTCTGATCACTCAGTACACGGCTGTGTACCTTGAAAAATACAATATATAGGCCTTAACTGGCAACTGTACTGTGCGTTCTCTTGCAAAGTAATTTCTCATAACTGTTTGTTCATACACACCGTCTGATCACTCAGTACACGGCTGTGTACCTTGAAAAATACAATATATAGGCCTTAACTGGCAACTGTACTGTGCGTTCTCTTGCAAAGTAATTTCTCATAACTGGTGTTCATACACACCGTCTGATCACTTAGTACACGGCTGTGTACCTTGAAAAATACAATATATAGGCCTTAACTGGCAACTGTACTGTGCGTTCTCTTGCAAAGTAATTTCTCATAACTGTTGTTCATACACACCGTCTGATCACTTAGTACACGGCTGTGTACCTTGAAAAATAAGCAATATATAGGCCTTAACTGGCAACTGCACTGTGCGTTCTCTTGCAAAGTAATTTCTCATAAACTGTTGTTCATACACACCGTCTGATCACTTAGTACAACGGCTGTGTACCTTGAAAAATACAATATATAGGCCTTAACTGCAACTGTACTGTGCGTTCTCTTGCAAAGTAATTTTCTCATAACTGTTGTTCATACACACCGTCTGATCACTCAGTTACAATCGGCTGTGTACCTTGAAAATACAATATATAGGCCTTAAGCTGGCAACTGTACTGTGCCGTTCTCTTTGCAAAGTAATTTCTCATAACTGTTGTTCATACACACCCGTCTGATCACTTAGTACACGGCTGTGGTACCTTGAAAAATACAATATATAGGCCTTAACTGGCAACTGTACTGTGCGTTCTCTTGCAAAGTAATTTCTCATAACTGTTGTCATACACACCGTCTGATCACTGAGTACACGGCTGTGTACCTTGAAAAATACAATATATAGGCCTTAAACTGGCAACTGTACTGTGCGTTCTCTTGCAAAGTAATTTCTCATAACCTGTTGTTCATACACACCGTCTGATCACTTAGTACACGGCTGTGTACCTTGAAAAATACAATATATAGGCCTTAACTGGCAACTGTACTGTGCGTTCTCTTGCAAAGTAATTTCTCATAACTGTTGTTCATACACACCGTCTGATCACTTAGTACACGGCTGTGTACCTTGAAAAATACAATATATAGGCCTTAAACTGGCAACTGTACTGTGCGTTCTCTTGCAAAGTAATTTCTCATAAACTGGTTGTTCATACACACCGTCTGATCACTTAGTACACGGCTGTGTACCTTGAAAAATACAATATATAGGCCTTAACTGGCAACTGTACTGTGCGTTCTCTTGCAAAGTAATTTCTCATAACTGTTGTTCATACACACCGTCTGATCACTTAGTACACGGCTGTGTACCTTGAAAAATACAATATATAGGCCTTAAACTGGCAACTGTACTGTGCGTTCTCTTGCAAAGTAATTTCTCATAACCTGTTGTTCATACACACCGTCTGATCACTTAGTACACGGCTGTGTACCTTGAAAAATACAATATATAGGCCTTAACTGGCAACTGTACTGTGCGTTCTCTTGCAAAGTAATTTCTCATAACTGGTGTTCATACACACCGTCACCGTCTGATCACTTAGTACACGGCTGTGTACCTTGAAAAATACAATATATAGGCCTTATAACTGGCAACTGTACTGTGCGTTCTCTTGCAAAGTAATTTCTCATAACTGGTGTTCATACACACCGTCTGATCACTTAGTACACGGCTGTGTACCTTGAAAAATACAATATATAGGCCTTAACTGGCAACTGTACTGTGCGTTCTCTTGCAAAGTAATTTCTCATAACTGTTGTTCATACACACCGTCTGATCACTTAGTACACGGCTGTGTACCTTGAAAATACAATATATAGGCCTTAACTGGCAACTGTACTGTGCGTTCTCTTGCAAAGTAATTTCTCATAACTGTTGTTCATACACCACCGTCTGATCACTTAGTACACACGGCTGTGTACCTTGAAAAATACAATATATAGGCCTTAACTGGGCAACTGTACTGTGCGTTCTCTTGCAAAGTAATTTCTCATAACTGTTGTTCATACACACCGTCTGATCACTTAGTACACGGCTGTGTACCTTGAAAATACAATATATAGGCCTTAACTGGCAACTGTACTGTGCGTTCTCTTGCAAAGTAATTTCTCATAACCTGTTGTTCATACACACCGTCTGATCACTTAGTACACGGCTGTGTACCTTGAAAAATACAATATATAGGCCTTAACTTGGCAACTGTACTGTGCGTTCTCTTGCAAAGTAATTTCTCATAACTGTTGTTCATACACACCGTCTGATTCAGTTACTACAGTACACGGCTGTGTACCTTGAAAAATACAATATATAGGCCTTAACTGGCAACTGTACTGTGCGTTCTCTTGCAAAGTAATTATTTCTCATAACTGTTGTTCATACACACCGTCTGATCACTTAGTACACGGCTGTGTACCTTGAAAAATACAATATATAGGCCTTAACTGGCAACTGTACTGTGCGTTCTCTTGCAAAGTAATTTCTCATAACTGGTGTTCATACACACCGTCTGATCACTTAGTACACGGCTGTGTACCTTGAAAAATACAATATATAGGCCTTAACTGGCAACTGTACTGTGCGTTCTCTTGCAAAGTAATTTCTCATAACCTGTTGTTCATACACCACCGTCTGATCACTTAGTACACGGCTGTGTACCTTGAAAAATACAATATATAGGCCTTAACTGGCAACTGTACTGTGCGTTCTCTTTGCAAAGTAATTTCTCATAACCTGGTGTTCATACACACCGTCTGATCACTTAGTACACGGCTGTGTACCTTGAAAAATACAATATATAGGCCTTAACTGGCAACTGTACTGTGCGTTCTCTTGCAAAGTAATTTCTCATAACTGGTGTTCATACCACACCGTCTGATCACTTAGTACACGGCTGTGTACCTTGAAAAATACAATATATAGGCCTTAACTGGCAACTGTACTGTGCGTTCTCTTGCAAACTAATTTCACGGCTGTGAAGGCAAAATATTGTAAAAAAAAAAAAAAAATGCGGAGGGGGCTAGCGGAATAGGACGTGGACGAGGACGGGGGCGCGGAAATGCTGTTGGGGGCCTTGTTGAAGCCAGTGGGGATACAATGCGTGCTGGTGAGGGTCAGCCAGGATCCCGCTCATCCAGAATCCCTGCCTTTATGGGACAGTTAAGCAGGGGGCGGGTTACACCGCTGTTGAGGCCTGAGCAGGTTGAACAGGTGGTGCAATGGATAGCCGATAGCGCTTCCACACAGTTGTCCACCAGCCAGTCATCCACACAGTCTCACTCTGACCCTCCTTCCTCCACACCTGGCCAACAGAGTCATCCCACCCTTGACCCCTCCCAGGAGCTCTTTTCGGGTCCTTTTTCAGATGTGCCGGAAGAATCCCAGGAGCTAGGAGAGGAATTTGTTTGTAGTGATGCCCAAACCCTTGAGTTTTCGCCATCTCCTGCTGATGTGGACCTGAGCCAGCATCTGTTATCATGAGCGATGAATGATGATGAGACGCAGTTGCCATCAAGGGAGGCTGTTGGAATGTCCAGTGGGCAGGAGGAGGAGCAGAGTGAGGAAGAGGAGGTGGTGGATGACGAAATGACCGACCCCACTTGGCCAGGGGTGATGTCCAGCGGGGAAGCAGTGGAGAGGTGGTGGTCTGCGCAGCACCGAAAAGGCAGCAAGAGGCAGAGGGATGTCCACAGGCAGAGGGATGTCCACAGGCAGAGGGATGTCCACAGGCAGAGGGATGTCCCACAGGCAGAGGGATGTCCACAGGCAGAGGACAGTCCAGACAAAGTAGTGAGGCCACAGCCAGCACGGCCGAAGCTGTTCCCGGCAGCGGGCAGTCGCGCGAAGCTCCCCATCGAGGCCTCGTACTTCTGTGGTGTGGAGATTTTTTAATGTTTGGTGCGGATGACAAACTGATCGCGGTTTTGCACACTCTGCCACTCAAAACTGAGTAGGGGCTCTGAGAAGAGCAATCTGAACCACCTCAGGCATGCGGCGTCACTTGGAAGTCAAGCACTGGGCTGAGTGGGAGAGAGCAAACGCAATACAAACTGCGCCCGGTCCTGCTGCCACTGCCTCTTCCCCTTTGTTGTGTGCTGCCACTGCGGTCCAGACCTCCAGCCAGGACACCTCCACATCTGCCTCTGCCTCGGCTACTTGGGGGCCTTCTCCTTCAGCCTCCCCTTCCCCGCCTCTTCGCCTGCACCCTCACACTCCTCGGTCCCAACAACTGTCCATCTCGCAGGCGTTCGACCGCAGGCGGAAGTACGCCTCGAGTCACCCCCAAGCCCAAGCCTTAAACTGCCACACTCCAAACTGCTGGCCCTGGAGATGTTGCCGTTTAGGCTTGTGGGAGACGCAGGCCTTCCGCGACCTGATGGCGGCTGCCGCACCTCGCTATTCCGTCCCCAGCCGCCACTACTTTTCCCGGAGTGCCGTCCCCGCCCTGCACCAGCACGTGTCACGTAACATCAGGCGGGCCCTGAGGTACGCAGTCAGCGCAAAGGTCCACTGACCACCAACTCATGGACAAGCGCTTGCGGCCAGGGACGCTACATCTCTTTGACGGCAACCACTGGGTGAATGTAGTGGAAGCGGGGACGGGGTCGCAAACAGAGACGGCCTACCTACCACCCCCGCCCAAGATTGCCAGCATGGGTTTCTGATAAACCCCCCTCCTCCTCCTCCTCCTCCTGTGCCTTAACATCTCCCTCAGCCGCTAGCTGGAAGCGTTGCAGCACTGGCGCGGGGAGACGTCAGCAGGCGGTGCTAAGCTCATCAGCTTGGGCGACAGGAAGCACAGCGCCCCAGAGGTGAGGGACGCCATATTGCAGCAGACGGAGATGTGGCTTGTCGCCGCTTCAGCTAGGACCAGGCATGGTCGTGTGCGATAACGGCCGTAACCTGGTGGCGGCTCTGGAGCTTGCCGAACTCAATCACGTACCATGCCTGGCCCACGTTTTTAATCTGGTAGTCCAAAAATTTCTGAAGACTTACCCCAACCTGGCAGAGCTACTGGTGAAAGTGCGGCGCTTGTGCGCTCACTTTCGGAAGTCAACTGTAGCTGCTGCTAGCTTAAAAAAAACTCCAGCAACGCCTCCATTTGCCTGAACATCGGCTGTTGTGCGACCTGCCCACTCGCTGGAATTCACCTATTCCATGTTGGCCAGGGTGTGTGAGCAGCAGAGAGCATTGATGGAGTACCAGATATGATCCACGCGTGCCTCCAACTCAGCTCCCTCAGTTTGCCAACCACGAGTGGCCATGGATGGCAGACATATGCGATGTACTGCGTATCTTTGAGGAGTCCACCAAGAAGGTCAGCAGCGAGGACGCTATAGTGAGCGTAACCATCCCGCTCCTAGGCGTCCTTAAAGAATCGCTCATCGCAATAAGGGAGAACGCATTGCACACAGAGGAGACGGGGGTAGGAGGAGATGCAACGGAGCTACACAGTCAGACCACACTTTTGTCTGCTTCACGGTGGCAGTTGCAGGAGGAGGAGGATGAGGAGGAGGAGGAGGACGTGGAGGTGGCTGTGGAAGAGGAGGAGGATGCTGGCGGCGAGGGTAGCAGTCAGGCTGTGTGCGTCCCATTGGTTCAGCGCGGATGGGGTGGAGAGGAGGGCGGAAGAGGAAGAGGAGGAAATGGCAAGTGATCCTTCTGGTGGGGGCAGTGAGGTCATGCCTATTCAGAGTCTGGCACACATGGCTGACTTCATGCTGGGCTGCTTTTCCCGGGACACACGTGTTGTCCGGATAGTGGAGAACAAACTGTACTGGGTCTTCGCACTCCTGGACCCCCGGTATAAAGATAACGTCTCCTCTTTTATTCCGGTAGAGGAGAGGACGAATCGATTGCTGGAATACCAGAGGGAACTCGTGCAGAACATGATGGAGATTTTCCCACCCACCATCGCTGGCGGCAGAGAGGAGAGGGTCTCCCAGAGTCCCACAACATCAATCAGGCCCACAGCCACCAGGGGAACACTCTCCAAGGTGTGGGACACGTTCATGGCACCCCCTCGTGCAACTTCCATCACTGCGGGGCCCGCTATCAGCAGGAGGGACAAGTATCGGCGGATGTTGCGGAGTACCTGGCAGACCGTAATCCTGTCCTCCCCGATCCCTCGGCGTCCTAACACTTACTGGGTCTCCAAGTTGGACACGTGGCTGGAACTGTCCCTGTACGCCTTGGGAGGTGCTTGCCTGCCCTGCCGCCAGCGTGCTATCAGAAAGGGTGTTCAGCGCAGCCGGGGGCATTATAACCGATAAGCGCAGCCGCCTGTCAACCGACAGTGCCGACAGGCTGACGCTAATCAAAATGAACAGCAAGTGGATTGACCCGGACTTTGCTTCTCCAACCGTGGAAAGCAGCCAAAAGTGAAGTGCCATCTGTATGAAGTGCCATTTCCTCCTCCACCTCCTCCTCCTCCTCCTCCTTAACCGCCGTAGAATTGCTCCGTAAATAAGAAAAATGTATATGTTTATGGCTCACCTCTTGGGCCTCCACAAAATGTTTAAGAGGTCTCACCTCTTGGGCCTCCTCATAATTTTTAACCGGTCTCACCTCTTGGGCCTCCTCATAATTTTTAACAGGTCTCACCTCTTGGGCCTCCACATAATTTTTAAGAGGTCTCACCTCTTGGGCCTCCAACATAATTTTTAACAGGTCTCACCTCTTGGGCCTCCACAAAATGTTTAACAGGTCTCACCTCTTGGGCCTCCACAAAATGTTTAACAGGTCTCACCTCTTGGGCCTCCACAAAATGTTTAACAGGTCTCACCTCTTGGGCCTCCACATAATTTTTAACACGTCTCACCTCTTGGGCCTCCACAAAATGTTTAACAGGTCTCACCTATTGGGCCTTCACATAATTTTTAACGGGTCTCACCTCTTGGGCCTCCACAAAATGTTAACAGGTCTCACCTCTTGGGCCTCCACAAAATGTTTAAACAGGTCTCACCTCTTGGGCCTCCACAAAATGTTTAACAGGTCTCACCTCTTGGGCCTCCACATAATTTTTAACAGGTCTCACCTTTTGGGCCTCACAAAAGGTTTAAGAGGTTAACAGTGGAAAGCAGCCAAAAGTGAAGTGCCATCTGTATGAAGTGCCATTTCCTCCTCCACCTCCTCCTCCTCCTCCTCCTTAACCGCCGTAGAATTGCTCCGTAAATAAGAAAAATGTATATATTTATGGCTCACCTCTTGGGCCTCCACATAATTTTTAACAGGTCTCCACCTCTTGGGCCTCCACAAAGGGTTTAAGAGGTTAACAGTGGAAAGCAGCCAAAAGTGAAGTGCCATCTGTATGAAGTGCCATTTCCTCCTCCACCTCCTCCTCCTTAACCGCCGTAGAATTGCTCCGTAAATAAGAAAAATGTATATATTTATTGCTCACCTCTTGGGCCTCCACATAACTTTTTAAACAGGTCTCACCTCTTGGGCCTCCACATAATTTTTAACACGTCTCTCCTCTTGGGCCTCCACATAATTTTTAATACGTCTCACCTCTTGGGCCTCCACATAATTTTTAATACGTCTCACCTCTTGGGCCTCCACATAATTTTTAAGAGGTCTCACCTCTTGGGCCTACACAAAATGTTTAAGAGGTGTCACCTCTTGGGCCTCCACATAATTTTTAACAGGTCTCACCTCTTGGGCCTCCACATAATTTTTAAGAGGTCTCACCTCTTGGGCCTCCACATAATTTTTAAGAGGTGTCACCTCTTGGGCCTCCACATAATTTTTAAGAGGTCTCACCTCTTGGCCTCCACATAATTTTGAAGAGGTCTCACCTCTTGGGCCTCCACATAATTTTTAAAGAGGTCTCACCTCTTGGGCCTCCACATAATTTTTAAGAGGTCTCACCTCTTGGGCCTCCACATAATTTTTAAGAGGTCCTCACCTCTTGGGCCTGTACAAAATGTTTAAGAGGTCTCACCTCTTGGGCCTCCACAAAATGTTTAAGCGGTCTCACCTCTTGGGCCTCCACATAATTTTTAAGAGGTCTCACCTCTTGGGCCTCCACATAATTTTGAAGAGGTCTCACCTTTTGGGGCTCCACAAAATGTTTAAGAGGTCTCACCTCTTTAGCCTCCACACAATTTTTAAGACGTCTCACCTCTTGGGCCTCCACAAAATTTTCCATGAGCCTCTGGCCAGCCCACGGCCTCTTCCTGCCTTTTGCGGTCCTACGCATCCCTCAACATCCCCACTGCTTTACCTGCTAGACATGACACTGGGCCAGGTCGGGTGACTGACATCTCAAGCGCCAACAATTTGGGCATTTTAAGGCTTCTGCATGTGTTTGAGTTGTTTTACATTTTAAAGAAGACATGTCTGACCACATCTCACACACACACACAATGACAATTAGGGGTGGGGTCTATTTGCTTTCCCCCTTGCCTATGCCATCTGTGGTTGTCATAGGCAACGTGATTTTAAGGGGTGCAGAATTTTATCTTCTTTTTGTCTAGTTTGGCTTGGGGTCCATGGCAATGTTGAGGAAAGAAGGTTTCCTTGTATGGTCTCACTTTACAGAGAGGTTATATTGTGTTTGGAGTGTATTGTTGAGAGGCTGTGATAGTGGCGTAATAGTGCGACTTGGGCGCGTTATATGCACCCAGACATGCTTCCCCTGCTGTCCCAGTTGCATTCCAGCAGTGTTGGCATCCTTTTCTGAGGTTCCAGGGTGGACTTGGTGACCTCCAAGTGGTCGAATTGAGATTTCCAAGTGGCGAGCATTTTTTCCCCATAGACTTTAATGGGATTCGATATTCGGTCGAATAGTCGAATTTGGCGGTCTATTCGAATCGAATTTCGAACTTTCGAATATTTCACTACTCGCTCATCTCTAATTATTACACATTAAATATGTGTATAACATAGTTGCCAACTGTCCCATATTTCCTTTTGAGCTTAAAAATATCTGTATTTGTTACTGGCCAACAGAACAGTGTGATTCCGCTTATTTTGTAAAATAATCAGGGTTCAATAAGATTTTGAAGTGTATATTCCATGGTCATGACAGTAGCATGCCAAGGGGGGGGGGGGGTGATCCAACCCAGGTGCCAGCTCTCAAAGGGGATGCAATGAGCGCTTCCATCAATCAAAAAACAGATTACTACTGTGAAGGGGGATAACAACTGTTACAGGGGCACATAGAGGGCATCTCTGCTGTGAGGGGGGCACAGTGATGGAGACAGAGAGAGCATAATTACTCTGAAGGTGGCACAGCTATTTTCTGTGTCAAGCAGGGAGAAGAAAAATTTTAACTTTCCAGAAAATCCCTCTAAGTGGATAATGACAAATGAACAACCTGAATTTCACTGAAAACAAACCATATGTTTTCACTCCAACTTTTTTTCTTAAAATAAATATTGAAGGGGACTGATTCTAACCAGTTTGGTACTGCCAAAATGTTCAGTTTTGTGCATTCTGGTGTGGCATTCAATTGTGAGAGATAATTTGTCACATCCAAACTCCTAAACTACAGTAATCGCCCTAATAAATACATATTCTGAGTATGCCATTTTGTTTGAACTCACATTTCCCTGCTATAAGTGCATGATGATGGGGTCGTACGAGTCTTCTCTATTACAGTATGTTGCTGAGCTTAGGAGGGATGCATCAGCATGCAGTACATATGGATTAGTAGGGTACCATGCAGTCCTATTTGCAGTAGATTTTAGTCTAGGTGCATGGACTGCTGGACGATGCATCTACAGTAATTTATGATGAAGCCTGTGCCTCTTCATAAATTAAGCACATCATCCGACAGCATATTGGATATTGAAAATCGGTGTATAACGTCGATCTTTGATAATTACCCTGAATGTGCCTCGCACATTGCTGGAACATGAAACTGTTTTTGGCCACTTGCCTATGCACATTATAAGAAACACCAATGTGCTGAAGACCTTACTCCAGAAAGTATTTAACATAAGAACCGAGGCTTACAATTATTTTACAAAATAAGCGGAATCACACTGTTCTGTTGGCCAGTAACAAATACAGATATTTTTAAGCTCAAAAGGAAATATGGGACAGTTGGCAACTATGTTATACACATATTTAATGTGTAATAATACATACACATTTGAATTATTCATCAGGTGTTTTCAATAATACTTGCCATCTGTTATGAGCGATTTGCTTGACGTGAACAAATCTAGGTGTTTTTTTTTGCCTCATTTTTGCAATTTTAGCTGAGAAAATCTGTCTATGCTATGTGCCGATTGTTTCCAGAGTCTTGAATCCTAGTCCACTGCCTTTGTTTCAGTGTATCATGGGATTTGTGGTTCCACAGTGTTATTATTGTCTTTGGTAGTTGTGTTTGCTGTAGGTTCAGCTTGTGTTTATTGTTAGGGTACTGATTTTCTTAGTGTTGTGTTGAAGTTAACAGTTCAGGGTCAGTTTCTGCAAGGTTTTATTCTACTTAAAAGGGTTGTCTCACCTCAGATATTGGCAGCATATCACTAGGATATGCCCCCAATGTCTGTGGGTCCCACTTCTGAGACCTGCACCTATCTTTAGAACGGAGCCCACAAAGTGAAGGAGGGCACACTACACATGCACGGCCACCCTCCATTCATTCCTATGGGATCACCAAAAATAGCCAAGCGCTGGCTCGGCTATTTCCGTCAGCCCCATAGAAGTGATTGGAGTGGTGGCTGCACTTGCACGGTGCACTTACCATTCATCTCAATGGGACTGTCAAAAATAGCCAAGCTCGCCTCTCGGCTATTTTCAGTGCTCCCATAGGAATTGATTGTGTGGTGGCGGTGCATGCACGGTGCTCCCTCCTTTACTTTGCCGGCTCCGTTCTAAACCTAGTTGCAGGTCCCAGAGCTGGGACCCACACTTATCAGACATTGGGGGCATGTTCTAGAAATATGTCCCCAATGTCTGCGGTGAGACAACCCATTTAACTACGGTGATGACTCTGCACTTGTATGGCATTGTCAACTGCCATCTGTTTCATTGCTGGACTCCATCTCCCTTAGGGTTTATTCATACATCAGTCAATCATAGACATGTGCTGTGTGTTCTCCATAGACAGCACATTTACCCATTGATTTTAATTAGTGTTGAGCAAATCAAAGCCAAACGAATTGACATTGATCTGAATTTCAGGAAAAATTTGATTAGTCACAAAGCCGAATTTCCTTGCGCTTCGTGATAAAAAATCTATTTTTTCCTGAAATAGCGGCAAACAAAAAAAACATACTCACATCATCGCAACCATCTTGTTTGAAGAAACTACGTCAGTGATGACATCACCATGACTGGCCAACGTGATGATGTCATCATGTCGCCGTGCAACATTTTAAGCGGTTTCTTCAATCAAGTTGCCCGCGACGGCCTCTCTGGTGTTCAATGATGGGGGAGGGGCGGCACGATCGCCATTCCCCATCATTGGGCTCGCTACTTACAAAGGAATGCAATTCGTGATGAAGTAATTCATCACAAATCAAATTTCTTGCAATTTCGTGAAATTCGGAGAAGCAGCCAAATCTAATTTTTAATAACTTCGCTCATCACTAATTTTAATGTATTTATTCACACATCAATGATTTACCATTGGCCATGATGCAGACCAAACACACCCAGTGAAGTATATAGTGTCATGAAAACCACTGACAACACGAATGGGATCCAATGTTCTGTTTTTTTCCAGACTATTGGTCTTCATTTTAAGATGAGTAGTGTCTGTGGAATACAGATGACACATGGACCAAACACAGATCCTTGATGACATCTTCATAGATGAACCACTGACCATCTTGTCACAGATGTCATCACGAACTTTCAAAAAAGGCTTTATCTGCTGCCATCCTCATCCAGTTTTCTGTCACCTATCAGTGAGTTATTCTGTATTTCTTGTCTGTCAATCTATGTACACCATATATCTTTTACTTGTTATCATCTTGTTGTTATGTAATTCTGCTCTACTCAAGTCCAGGGGGCATGAGTAACAAGAGCCATTGGTAGAGACTTGGGAAAAGGGAAGTCAAGTTCTGCAGTCTTACAAAGAACCAGTATTGTTGCTGTCTTTTTGTACATGAAAATACACTGGAATATTTACCAGACTCAGTGCTTCTACTTAGAGATGAGCTGAACCAGTCGAGATTCGTTTCAGATCTGGTTCACCGAAAAATGTAGTGTTTGGACCCGAATCAAATAGAGCTGAACCCAAGTTGTTCCAATTGTCCTGAAAGTTCGAATATAACCCCCTCTAGTCTCATAGGACTCATAATTTTTATGAAAACTTGTTATCTCTTTTCGTTTATTTTTTATGAATTTATTTCCCCTTCCCAAACTGTGGAACATGATGGCAGCAATAGTTAATCTGAGTGACACTGACACACATAGTTATGGGTAAACACACATTTCACTGTGTTATCATAATGTCCAATATAGACCAAAATAGTACCGATACAGCAGTCTCCTCATCCCGCAAAAAATGAGCCCCTACATGAGACAATTGCTCAAAAAACAAAAAAAAAATGGCTTTCAGAAAATGGAGACACAAAAACATGATTTTGTTTTTTCAAAAATACTTTTATTGTGTAAAACCAAAATAAATGTATAAATAGACATATTCAGTATCGCTGCATCAGTAATGATCTGCTCTATAAAAATATCACATAATTTACCCACTAAGATAAATTCCGTAAAAAAATTAAATAAAAACTGCCAAAAAAGCCATTTTTTGTCACCTTACATTACAAAAAGTGTAATATCAAAGGATAAAATAGTCCAATATAGACCAAAATAGCACCAATCCATCATCTCATCCCACAAAAAACTGAGCCCCTACATGAGACAATTGCCCAAAGATTAAAAAAAAATATGGATTTCTGAAAATGGAGACTGAATGCTTTATGATGTAAACTGAAACAAAAAATAAAAAATAGTATCAATGTGCCCGTAAAAACCTTCTCTATAAAAATAGCGCATGATCTGCCAAATCTGCCAAAAAAGTGAAATTTCATCTACATTTTCCTTTAATTCTTGTGGAACACCTAAAGGGTTAACAAAGTTTGTGACATATGACTTGAGGGGTGTAAATTCTAAAATGGGGTAATTTATGGGTGGTTTCCACTATGTAAGCCCCACAAACTAGTCCTTAAAATGTGGGTTTTGGAAATTTTCTTAAAAATTTTAAGAATTGCTTCTAAAATTCTAAGCCCATGCGAGCGCAGGGGAGCCGAGCGGTACAGTGCTCGTTTCGAGCACGTTTGCTCATCTCTATTGAGAATATTTTAAAATGCCGTAATCTCACTCCAGTAGGAGGATGCAGGATGCGACATTTAATAAATGGGACATAAAGTATACTAACACAGACTCAAGCAAAACCAACTTAAAATATTCCTCTCATATTCCGTCCCCCATGTGTTTATAAAGAGATCTGTAACTTGGTGATGCATACGTATGTGACATTTATGAAACCTGCACATCTTGAACTTTTATTTTTAAGAGGTATTGAGCTTCTCAGGTTTTGCTTCAGTCAGGCATTTAGTAAAAAAAAAATTTACAGAGAATGGCTGATGAATATTGAATAATGGAAGACTATAAAATGCTGAGTGACAATTTGCCAGATAAGCTGACTTTTTATTTTATAATTCAGATTTATTTTGCATTTTATTTACCACGTGTTTCTAACGGCTACCAGCAAAGGCATACACAGAAATCATATGGCTCCATAGCAGAAATTAGTATAAGCTTCTTTCCTCACTGAGACCTCCAACAAATTTACTGTTAATTTTCACCATAACAGATATTTACAGTGGGAGCCATATTATTACTAATGCACCGTACATATGGATTGGCCAATATTTGTCCCTTGTGCAGTGTGTAACAGAGTTATCAACAAAATATGTGGCAATGTGAGGAGTATCGTAAAGGTTGAAAACAACAGGTCAGGCCTTTTACAACACTTTTCTAAGCAGAAGATTGGAGGAATTTTTTAACAAACAAAGAGGATTATTTACTAGCAGAAATTCGTCCATATTAGGCTTATTCCTGGTGCAGATTGTGGCTCAAAGGTTCTCTGCACCACAGTCTGCGACTTTTCCCCGCTCATGTCAGCTCTAAAAAAATGTTGTTGGCGGCGAAAGAGGACAGGCCGTCTCATTCATCATTTTCTACACCTGTTTTATGCATAGAAAATTGTCTAAATCTGCACCAACAAGAGAGTGGATCCATAGCCAGCACAGGGATTTATTAATACCGGCATCTAAAACACTGGTCTTAATAAATGACCACCCCAAAGTGCTCTTATATGACATTGACACATCACCAATTCTGCCAAGCTTCATGAATACAGTGTTCAGTTTGGATTTTTCAATGTGTTGTCATCAGACAACTGGCATAATTGCATTGCTAATTTACCCCATATAGCTCTAAATACCCTGTTTCCCTCTTACAGTAGATGCCAAAACTATCTGTTATAGCCGTCACTAGGGGGAGCTCAGGGCATAGGAATTTATAGAGCTACCAATTAATTCAATGGACGCTATAAGGATCTCTAGGCAATGAGCTCTTCATAGTGGTGGCTGCAGACAAATGCTATGGCTCTATGTCAGCAGGAGTTCTGAGGTTGACCCCCATTCCTAAATCCCATGACCACAGACCCCATATCAGTATATGTCACTATTGTGAATACATCAAATTGTTCAGAAACCCCTGCCAGAATAAGGCTACTTTCACACTTGCGTTGTAAGGATCCGTTTGTGAGATCCGTCACAGGCTCTCATAAACGGTCCAAAACTCATCAGTTTTGTCCTAATGCATTCTGAATGGAAAAGGATCAGTTCAGAAAGCATCAGTTTTGCTTCAGTTTGCTTCAGTTCAGTCAGCATTCCATTTTGTAGGCGGACACTAAAACACTGCTTGCTGCGTTTTGGTGTCCGCATGAGGAAACTGATCCAGAGTCATGACTCACAATGTAAGTCATGCAATAGAAAACGGATCCGTCTCCCATTGACTTTCAATGGAGTTCATGACGGATCCGTTTTGGCTATTTAAAAGATAATACAACTGGATCCGTTCAGAAAAGATGCAGATGGTTGTATTATCATGACGGAAGCATTTTTGCTGATCCATGATGGATTCCAGCAAAAACGCTGGTGTGAAAGTAGCCTAAGGTGTAAATACAAAAATATGTATTAAGAGGCACATTTTATGTGTTTTAGACGCGAGTCTTAATAAAGCCCCATCGCTGGCTGTGTCCCCTTCGCCGCCCACGTCACGCCCACTTTTTACACCAGGCGTGAGTGTGTAGAAGTTGCAGATTACAGCGCAACTAACCATTGTGCCGCAATCTGCGCCTGAAATAATCCTAATTTGGGTGTATTTCAGCTTGATACATGACCCCCTAAATTTCTAAAGTAAATGATTGGAGGACCATCATCCAGCTCATTAATTCTGTGCACTTCAACCTCAGGTTGCCAGCCCCAAAATTCCAAACTAGTAGAATACCTGTAGATAATTCCAATATAAGTTGTTCAACCCCTCATATGCCGTGGTCAATAGTGATGCAGCATCTGAGCAGATAGAGAAATTGCATGGCGCTATTTAAGCCTGCTATATTACTGTCTCTATTATACCCTGCCTCTGGAAGGGTGTAATAGGGTACCAGGAAAATTGGTATTCACTGCAAAACAAGAGTAATCAAACAATTGCAGGTTCAAGTCCCCTAAGGAGACTGAAGCAAAAATCTACTGAATGAAGCTTTTAAAAATATTAACAAATAAAAAATTTAAAAACCCTTCCTATTATTTAAAAATAAAAAAGTAAACATGGTTGTTATATCCGCATCTGAAAATGTCCAAATGTCTATAATCGCCATTTTTGGTCACCTCACATCCCTCCAAAAATGGATTACAAATGATCAAAAATGTGCATGTTCCCCAAAATGGAACCAATAAACAACTGCTCAGCTTACAAAAAAAATATAAAAATCTTATACACCTCTGTTGATAGAAAAATTAAAAGGTTTTGGGTGTCAGAATACAGTGAAACTGCAAATTTTATTTTAGAAAAAGTTTTTAATTTATCAAAGTAGTAAAGCATCATAAAATCTGTATAAATTTGGTATAGCCATAATTATACTGATCAACAGAATAAGATCATCATGTCACTTTTATCACACAGTGAAAGGCGAAATCCAAGTAAAACCAAGACAATGGCCAAGTTGTCAAATTTTTTTTTTTTCACAATACAAATCATTTTGTTACAGTTTAGTAATATAATATGTGGAATATTAAATTATGCCATTAAAAAGTACAAATAGTCCCCCAAAAAACAACATGTCAATGGAAAAATAAAAGTTATGATAGACGAAAGGTGAGGAGGGAAGGGAAAACAATTTCCAAAGTGGGACTATTCTTTAAAAAAAATACATTCTATTCTAAGTTATTTAAACAGATACAGACACAATGCTTCAACAAGAAATCTCACCTTTTTCAAGCATATTAATAGGTGTATAACTGCATATGTAAATACCCACCCCAACATACCCATTGGGTCAACCACATGTGTACATAATACACTATATGGATAAAAGTACTGTACATTGTAAACATTGAATTTAAGTTTTTCATTCAGTCCCATTGCCACAAGTATATAAAATTCCGCACCTAGCCATGCAGTCTGCACTTACAAACATTTGTAAAGAGATCACTGGTGCAATAGAATGCCATCATTGAAACAGTCAGTTCATAAAATGTATTCCCTTCCAGATATCCCATGTTCAACTGTAAGTGGTGTAACTGCAATGTGGAAATGTCTATGAACCACAGCAATTCAGCCACAAATTGGCAGAACATGTAAAGTTACAGAACAGGGTCACAGAGATCTGAGACACACAGAGAATAAAAGTAACTGACACTCTGCTAAGTAATTTTCAAACCTCCTAAGTAATTTTCAAACCTCCTCTTGCGTTAATGTCAGCACAAAAACTGTGTATCAGAAGCTTTATGGCATAGGGGGCGGAGCCTGACCGCGCTAGATGGTGGCAGCTTGAAAGGAGCTCTCCCACCAGCAAACTCCCTTCAGTTTAATAGTTACTTCCCGGCACTATGGGACGAACTAACAACAAGGAGAAGACAAGGGAAACCTCTGGCACTCCAAAACCTTTCAGGTTGCAACCTGACATGGAGAAATACCTACAGAAACAGACCGCCATGCCGCTGTCCCGATCGTCCAAGATGGCGCCGCAAAGCCCGCGCACTGAGCAGCTCAGTGAGGAGTCGGAAGACGAAAGTGTGGCGGAGTTGCAAGAGATGAGCGACACTCAGGTACTCACCAAACGCTGCCTGGAGCGTACCCTACATAAAGCCCTTGCTCCCTTAGCAGCGGATCTTTCCTCCATTAAGGCGGATGTTTACCACATTGGGGATAGGGTGGAAGCCCTGGAAGAAGTTCAAACCGAGCTTCTCACTTTTAATGCGGTAATCAGGGGCTCCCTCAAACATTACAAGGCCACTATTACTAATTCACTGTTGCTCCTAGAGGACCAGGAAAACAGGAATACAAGAAAAAATATAAGATTAAGAGGTCTACCAGAAGCTGCAGACCATGAAGATCTATTCCTGGTTATGGGCAAGTTGTTCGCCTTGTTGTTGGGGCAAGAACGGGCCAGAGTCATTATTATAGAAAAAGTCCACAGGGCGCTCCGTCCAAAACCCTCACCCTCTGAAAACCCGAGGGATGTCATCTGTGGACTTCTAAGTTTCAGGGACACTGAGGCTATCCTGCAAAAATCGCATATGACAAATGAGGTCATCATGGATGAGACAAAGCTGCAGATTTATTAAGACCTGGCACCTACAATGCTGCAAAAGCGGAGGGCCCTGAAGCCCTTAACAGATATGCTGCATGCCTCAAAAACACCCTATAAGTGGTTATTTCCATTTGGTCCCCTCATAACTTCAGGCAACAGACGCCTGACAATTCGCACCCCAGAGGATTTGCAACAAGTATGGGACGTTTTACATCTGACACCTGTGGAAATCCCCAACTGGTTACCATTACCAGAGGAACTGTTAACCCTCCCTGCTCTACCATCGACTTCTCCGTGGTCGACAGCGAAGAAACAGAAGTCAACTAGGATGAGAAAACCACAGGACTCTTCCGCTCCAACTTGAATATGTGGTATTAATATATCTATCTGCATTCACTGTAGATTTTCTCTACACTAGTGTTTTTTCTTGTTGGAATCGGCCTTGTACCTTGATATATCTGGCCTTACCTATCTCTTGTCATTATGTTTCTATTATGAGAGATTACCGGGACATTGTGCCTTAGACCTGTTAATAATATGTTTGGTCCATATACAGTGCCTTGCGAAAGTAATCGGCCCCCTGGAACTTTTCAACCTTTTGCCACATTTCAGGCTTCAAACAAAAAGATATAACATTTAAAATTTTTCGTGATGAACAACAACAACAAGGTCAACAACAAGTGGGTCACAATTTTGAAGTGGAATGAAATTTATTGGATCATTTAAACTTTTTTTGTAATAATAAAACTGAAAAGTTGGGCGTGCAAAATTATTCGGCCCATTTACTTTCAGTTCAGAAAACCCACTCCAGAAGTTCATTGAGGATCTCTGAATGATCCAATGTTGTCCTAAATGACTGATGAAGATAAATAGAATCCACCTGTGTGTAATCAAGTCTCCGTATAAATGCACCTGCTCAGTGATAGTCTCAGGGTTCTGTTTAAAGCACAAAGAGCATCATGAAGACCAAGGAACACACCAGGCAGGTCCGTGATACTGTTGTGGAGAAGTTTAAAGCCAGATTTGGATACCAAAAGATTTCTCAAGCTTTAAACATCCCAAGGAGCACTGTGCAAGCGATCATATTGAAATGGAAGGAGTATCAGACCACTGAAAATCTACCAAGACCCGGCTGTCCCTCTAAACTTTCATCTCAAACAAGGAGAAGACTGATCAGAGATGCAGCCAAGAGGCCCATGATCACTTTGGATGACCTGCAGAGATCTAAAGCTGAGGTGGGAGAGTCTGTCCATAGGACAACAATCAGTCAAACACTTCACAAATCTGGCCTTTATGGAAGAGTGGCAAGAAGAAAGCCATTTCTCAAAGATATCCATAAAAAGTCTCGTTTACAGTTTGCCACAAGCCACCTGGGAGACACACCAAACATGTTGAAGGTGCTCTGGTCAAATGAAACCAAAATCAAACTTTTTGGAAACAATGCAAAACGATATGTTTGGCATAAAAGCAACACAGCTCATCACCCTGAACACACCATCCCCATTGTCAAACATGGTGGTGGCAGCCTCATGGTTTGGGCCTGCTTTTCATCAGCAGGGACAGGGAAGATGGTTAAAATTGATGGGACGATGGATGGAGCCAAATACAGGACCATTCTGGATGAAAATCTGTTGGAGTCTGCAAAAGACCTGAGACTAGGACGGAGATTTATCTTCCAACAAGACAATGATCCCAAACATAAAGCAAAATCTACAATGGAATGGTTCGAAAATAAACGTATCCAGGTCTTAGAATGGCCAAGTCAAAGTCCAGACCTGAATCCAGTTGAGAATATGTGGAAAGAGCTGAAAACTGATGTTGACAAGCGTTCTCCATCCAACCTCAAAGAGCTCGAGCTGTTTTGCAAGGAAGAATGGGCAAGAATTTCAGTCTCTAGATGTGCAAAACTGATAGAGACATACCCCAAGCGACTTGGAGCTGTAATCGCAGCAAAAGGTGGCGCAACAAAGTATTAATGCAAGGGGGCCGAATAATTTTGCACGCCCCACTTTTCAGTTTTATTTTTACAAAAAAAGTTTAAATGATCCAATAAATTTCGTTCCACTTCACAATTGTGAACCACTTGTTGTTGATTCTTCACCAAAAATGTTATATCTTTTTGTTTGAAGCCTGAAATGTAGCAAAAGGTTGAAAAGTTCCAGGGGGCCGAATACCTTCGCAAGGCACTATAGGTGTTTGCCTAATGGCATCGGGAGTTATCATTTCCCTTGTTCCTAAAAAGTGGTGTTAAAAAGTTGCAAACTATGGGACAGGTATTATCAAAACTGGTGTAAAGGAAAACTGGCTTGGTTGCCCATAGCAACCAGATTCCACCTTTCATTTTTCAAAGCTCCTTTGGAAAATGAGGTGGATTCTGATTGGTTGCTATGGGCAACTAAGCCAGTTTTCCTTTACAGCAGTTTTAATAAATCTCCCTCTATGTGTTTGCAAATTTTTAACTGCGCTTTTTTTTTTTTTTTTTTTAAAGGGCATGACAGGGCGTGACCAGTCACCCCAACAAATTTATGTTCATTTTCACCAGTTTTCTGACTCAAATGAAGCCAGAAATCTATGGCAGCTCTGAGCTGTCATAGATTTCTGTTTAGGTGCACGGACTGCACAAATCGATCTGCTGACATACAGAGTAGCCTCCTGTCTATCATCATACGACCTGCTCCCAGCTGACAGCCCATCAATCATCTATGAATATATGACTACCCTTCATCTGGGAAAAAAGGGAAAATGAGTGTAGTCAAATAGCTATATATAACGTACAGGGGGGTCACAAGTCACTATATATAAAGTACAGGGGGTCACACATCACTATATATAATGTACAGGGGGTCACATATCACTATATATAATGTACAGGGGATCACACATCACTATATATAATGTACAGGGGGTCACTCACCACTATATATCATGTACAGGGGGTCACACATCACTATATAAAGTGGTGATCACATATTACTTTATTGGGGGCATCATATATCACTATATACAGTGTGCAGGAAGGAGAGGGCACATATTTACAGATTACATCAGTGACTGCTGCTGATATCACTGACCTCAGCCATACTGACAGCTCAGAAGGGGTTAAAGCTCCTGACCTGTTGGTCTGGCTGGAATAAACATGTCTGTGATAAGATCACATTGCAGAGTGGTCATAGACAGGACAGACACTAGGATTGCTCACACTTTGTTGTCCACAGCACCTTCCTAGCCCTGCTACATCATTGCAGTCAGTGAGTCTATCACAGCTTCTCCTCAGTCTCTCTTCCTCTTGCAAAGTTTCTTTATTTCAGCTTCTAACAAGTTTCTCTGCTAAGCCCCTTCAGCCCTGTATAGTTAGGACTGCAGTCACAGCAGAAGGAAACTTCTCTGACACAAGCAGGGTGCCTTTAGGACCCAGGAGCAGCACACTCCTTCCATGGACTAGTGCACGTGCAGGCATGGACGAGCCAGGGAGCTATGAGAGCAGCACTGAGGGGGTGTGGCTTCCAATAGCATGGGAACCAGGCAGATCTGCTGCAGAAGATATATGAGGAAGTTTAATGTCTCCCTGCTTTCTTTAGAGTTTTAATAAGTGCTAACAAAGTGGCCAACCCCTTTAACACGACCTTGCTGGACACGTCTGATAATATACAAAAGCTATCTTTTTTTATCTAATTCATAGCATTGGGTGCTCATGTGAAAAAATGCAGAATGCTGCAACTCACTACTTTGTTATCCCAAATAGCTAAATTGTAAAGTGTACATAAACGGTCGTTGGCTATAAGTGATCATGAGGCCTTGACTAAACTGAGATCCTGTCTTAAGGATCTTCTTAACACTAAAGCTGCCCATGCCTATTTTAGGATTCGACATAAGCATTATGCCCACGGGGATAGGGCAATAAAGTGATGTAAGCCCTGATTAAGAAACGTAACGAGCAATCTTATATATCACAGTTAAAAACTAAGGAAGGCAAATTACTCAAAGATACGAAAGACATAGCTTCCACTTTTTCGGCTTTTTATCAGGAATTGTACAATCTTTGACTCAATGAATCCCCCAGTGCAGATAGGCAAATTCCTTGACTCGCTCAGTTTACCTGAAATTTCAAGAGCCCAGATTACACAACTTTTGTCCCCTGTAACTCTTCAAGAATTACAAAAGGCACTTAAATCCACTCCATCTGGCAAGAGTCCAGGCCCAGACGGCCTTCCTATCACATACTATAAAAAGTTTGTCCTGGTATTAGGCCCTCGACTGGTACAATATTTTAACTTCCTGATGTCAGGTAATAGCCCAGCAAAACAAGCCTTATGCCCCTTTCACACGAGCGGGAGACTCGCATGTCTCCCGCAACACATCTACAGGGCTGGACTCCGCACTGACAGGGATCGCATAGCATTATATGCGATCCCAGTCAGTGCCGGAGTCCAGCCCTGTAGATGCGTTGTGGGAGACATGCGAGTCTCCCGTTCGTGTGAAAGGGGCATTAGAGGCTCACATTGTAGTATTGCCTAAGCCAAGAAAAGACACTGACCTCCCAGCTAGCTATAGACCCATTACGCTTTTGAACACGGATATAAAACTATGGGCCAAAATATTGGCCACTAGGATATCTCCATTATTGAATGGACTTATATCCCCGGAGCAAACCGGCTTCGTTGGGGGAAGGGAGTGCAGGGACAGCACTTTTAGGGTCATTCAGGCGGTGGAATATGCCCATCGACATAACATGAAACTAACCTTGTTAAGCACTGATGCCGAAAAGGCATTTGACAGAGTGGATTGGAAGTTCATGGAATTAGTGCTGGGTAAATTTGGTTTTCCCTCTCGGTTTGTCTCTGCGGTGATGTCCCTGTACTCCTCACGTTATGCGAGGATTAGGGTTAACGGCCTAATTTCCCCCTCCTTTGAGATAAGGAACGGTACAAGGCAGGGCTGCCCGCTCTCACCCACACTCTTCATTCTGTGCCTGGAAACGTTTATACAGGCTATTAGACAGGACCCAAAAATTCTAGGTTTTACTGTTAGGAAATTCGCTCATCAAGTAGCAGCCTTCGCTGACGACATGCTTCTTTTCTTAACAAACCCCATAGAAGCCTTCCCCGCCCTGATATCTTTACTAGACCAGTTTGGTCAGCTATCTAATTTCAAGATCAATTTATCTAAATGTACAGCTCTAGGTATCAATATCTCCAAGCCAGAAATCTCCACCTTGTCCAATACATATCCCTTACAATGGGTGCAAACTTCTTTGAAATATTTAGGGATTCATATACCTAACAACCCGGAATTACTATTCCACCTAAACTACCCTCATCTACTAACTGAAGTTAAGACCTTGTTACAAAGTCTTGATATATCCTTTATGTCTTGGATGGGTAGGAAAAATCTCATCAAGACTTATATTGCCCCTAAGATAATGTATGTTTTACAAACTGTACTAATTTACTTACCTAAAAGCTTCCTCTTAGCTGCCAGAAGACTAATCTCAAACTTTATTTGGAAACACACCTCCCCTAGGATTGCCTACTCTATTCTCAGATTACCAAAAAATGTGGGTGGATTCGGACTACCTGACATTACTGCTTACTATCAGGCAATTCAGCTTAGACACCATTCTGAGGTACTTCTCTCCGCTGATTGCCATTTAGCTGCTAGCTTATTATCCGCCCGTGAACTAGCTCAACTATGGCAAACTCCCTCCTACCAATTGGGTAACTCGTATAGCTTTAAGGGAATGGTTCAAGTTTGGAGCAAAATGAGCACTAACCTTGGCTTATGGCATTCCCCTTCCTTATTCATGCCTTCACATCTTATACCTTATGTGGCTGATCCTAATTATATGAACGAACTGGGTATATGGCAAGGACTGCGAAATGTTACAGTGGATGACCTGCTCAATGGTAGAAAGGCCCCCTCATTGTCTAATTTAAACCAAATCAACAAAGCAAAAAATTGGACATGTATCCGTTACTCACATTTTGTTAAGTGGTGTGATAGGTTCTTGCAGCGTGTCATAAGGGAACACACACCCTTATTTTATTTTATTTTTTTTATTCTTTATAAATTTCTTTACAAAATAACAAGTCATAAAAACATTACACAAAATTAAATTCATCTTATCTCCTTCCTCTAACCACCACCCCCCCGATCCCCCCGCCCCATAGGTCGGTTAGGCACAGTTTTTCTTCCAATACAACTCCCATTTTTCCATAATATCCTTAATACCTTTCCCAGATTTTTTATTCCTCCCGATAATAACTTCATATGACATTATCCCATCCACCAATCTTTTCCAATCATAAAAGGGACACAGCAGCAATCTCTATCCACTTTCTGGCGATAACCAACCTTGGTGCAAAAAAACATTTTATATATCACTGCTTTCTCTACCAAACCAGTGTTATACTCACTGATATCACCCAGTATAGCACATTCAAATCTATTCACTATTTTAGTTTCATACACTGTCTCCATAACATCATAGACCTTCCTCCAATACTCACGTTTTTTCAAACAATCCCACCACACGTGTTCTAAGTCCACCCCCGAGAACCCACAACTCACACACTCATTTGTTTCCTTCCTTTTACTCTTAAATAATCTATCTGATGCATAATACATGTCAAAGGAAAATACATAAATTGCAGCCACACACCGCTACCAGATAAAGCACAAAATGCCACAGTGATAGAATATTCCAAAGCTCATGCTATGCTTGTTTAATAAATTAGAGACTCTTGGCAAATACATTTTGTACAAAATTATCTGAGCCCATTCACCACAATCGTCAAGGTGGTCTCTGCAGAATGGGAACCCAACACTTTGTCCTACCTGTTACGTGCCAGTCTTGGCTTCCATATAATCAGGGGGTGTTTTGTTCCACATGCATGTAATGTCCACTTGCCTTTTTCCATTTCTGGTACTACAAAGGCCTCCCCTAGTTCAGGAGTGCAGACACTAACATGCATGCCGAATCACTCGGCTTTATAGTTGCACTGATTAAAAACCACCTGTGGGGCAAATGGGCTGGTCAGGAGTGCATGACCAAATGGAGTAGCCACACCTCCAGTACAAACTTGCAAAGAAAAAAAGAGAAATTTCAGTCAGCACATCCCAGAGTGCAGGTGCTGGTTGCTATGGCTAAATACATGTCAAAGGAAAATACATAAATTGCAGCCGCACACCGCTACCAGATAAAGCACAAAATGCCACAGTGATAGAATATTCCAAAGCTCATGCTATGCTTGTTTAATAAATTAGAGACTCTTGGCAAATACATTTTGTACAAAATTATCTGAGCCCATTCACCACAATCGTCAAGGTGGTCTCTGCAGTGCAACTATAAAGCCGAGTGATTCGGCATGCATGTTAGTGTCTGCACTCCTGAACTAGGGGAGGCCTTTGTAGTACCAGAAATGGGAAAAGGCAAGTGGACATTACATGCATGTGGAACAAAACACCCCCTGATTATATGGAAGCCAAGACTGGCACGTAACAGGTAGGACAAAGTGTTGGGTTCCCATTCTGCAGAGACCACCTTGACGATTGTGGTGAATGGGCTCAGATAATTTTGTACAAAATGTATTTGCCAAGAGTCTCTAATTTATTAAACAAGCGTAGCATGAGCTTTGGAATATTCTATCACTGTGGCATTTTGTGCTTTATCTGGTTGCGGTGTGCGGCTGCAATTTATGTATTTTCCTTTGACATGTATTTAGCCATAGCAACCAGCACCTGCACTCTGGGATGTGCTGACTGAAATTTCTCTTTTTGATGCATAATACAATCTGTGTAAAATAGAAAACTGGGTAACCTTGTGTGAATTATCCGTTAGGTACTTAGCAATATTGCTCATCCCGATCACCTATCCTCCTTTCCCATTTCTTCCTTATTTTCATCACCACCTCCACTTCCCTACTATTATTTATCATTTTATATACTTTTGATAAAACTTTCTTACTCCTACCACAAATCCCCATCACATTGTTTAGTGTTTCTGACTCTGCAACAAAAAATTCTTTTTTTTCTTTAGTGGAATTAACTGCACTAACCATTTGCATATATATAAATGGACACACCATTGTGTTCTTCCCACCTTCTAATTCCCTCTTTGTTTTCAACTTTCCCTTTTCAAACCAATGTTCCACCTTGAATAACCCTCTATTAATCCAATACCTATAATCTTCCATTTTTTCTAACTCTGGAAATTTACCATTATGAAAGAGCGATGTAAATCTCAATGAGTGGTGTATCCCTACCATCTTTTTCAGCATCCCCCAAGTTTTATTCAAAACTCTCATAATTGGACAATCTACCATATACCTCTGTTTTCCTCCTTCTAATGCCATAAAAATATCTTCCGCGGTTTCGTGATATTCAACAATGTTCTTAAATCCTATTATTTCCTTCCATTTTAACATATTCCCTACCTGGGACACGAGATAATAACTAAAAAAAATCTGGAGCAGCGAGTCCTCCCTTCTCCATTGGGAGTGTTAATACTTCTTGCTTTATCCTAACTCTTTTCCTGTTCCAAAACAGTTCATTCATCAATCGATCAAGTTTCTTAAAAATATCCTTGCCCATCCACACTGGGGAGTTACTTAATATATGCAGAATCTGCGGGAGTAATGTCATCTTAATCAAGCCCAGTTTATCAGCTCGTGACAAAGGGAGTTTATTCCACACTTCTACCTTTCTTTGGACCTTTGACAACAGAGGTATTATATTTAATTCTCTATATTTTTTTGGATCTGCAGTGACTCTAATACCTAAATATTTCATTCCTTCCTCCTTCACCATCTGTATATCAGACCTATCGAATTATCAATGTTGGATCAAGTGGTAATAGCACAGTTTTTTTCCAATTGATTTTTAATCCAGAATACCCACCAAACTCCTCCACTACTTCTATTACATAATCCAGACTCGCTCCCTTATCTTGCAAATAGAGCAGGACATCATCTGCATAGGGTGTTATTTTGTCCCCTTTCCCCCCCGCTCCAAACCCACCTAGTTTTTTATCCTTTCTTATTCTTACCGCCAAAGGCTTAATAGCGAGCGCAAAGAGCAGGGGGGAGAGGGGACAGCCCTGTCTTGTACCTCTCTGTAGGGCAAACCATCCTGATGTCCTTCCATTCGCTAATATTCTTGCGATCGGGCATCGATACAATATCCTAACCCATTCAATAAAAGTATCCCCCAAACCAAATTTGTCTAATATACTCCAGAGAAACGGCCACTCCACACTGTCGAAGGCCTTCACCGCATCCAACGACAGTATGGAGTGGCCCCCCGCCCCCCCCCCTGGATATTAATATGGGTTCTTAATATTATCTCTTATCGATCTTCCCGACATAAATCCACATTGATCTTGCCCCACTAGTGAGTCCATCACTTTTCCCAATCGAGCAGCGAGAATCTTCGCTAATATTTTAACATCTGAATTTATAAGATATATTGGGCGATATGCTTCTGGATCCAATAGATCCTTATCCTCTTTCTTTATCAAAACTATATTTGCCTCATACATAGAGTCCGGGAGTTTCCCCTTGCTATATGACCATGTGAACACCCTAGCCAATCTCTCCATCAATATACTCTTATATTTTTTATATATTTCTATTGGCAGTCCATCTGGGCCAGTCGCTCTGTTCTCATTAATAGAGCTCATTGCTATTTCTAACTCTGTCATCTCAATGGGTCTATTTAACCAGGCTCTCTGGGAGACCCCTAATTTTGGCAATGAGAGGGATGTTATATACTGTTCTATTTCTTCTTGGGTACATTCTATCCTGGAAGTATACTGCTTCTGATAATACTTTTCAAACACTTCTAACACCTCCAAGGGCTGTTTTACAATCATACCATCAGATCTCCTCAGTTCAGAGATGTAATTATTCATATCCCTACTTTTAATCATATTTGCCAGTAATTTCCCAGGTTTTCCCCCAGTGTAATATATCTGTAGATTCCAAAATTTTCTCTTATTACTTTCCTTTTCTATCATTCATTGCTCCACCTTAGATATTGCCTGTATCCATGCCAGCTTATCCCCCTCTTCCTTAGATTTCAGATATTTTATTTCGGTTTTCTTCACATCATCATTAAGCCTGGCTTCCTCAACTCGGAAATTTCTCTTTTTTCTAACAATCTCTCTATACAATACCCCTCTCAAGTATGCTTTAGCAGAATCCCAAACCATATCTTCCCCAGCAGACCCATTATTTATCTGAAAATAATCCACTAACTCCTGCCCAATTTGATCGTGCAAGGTCAATATCTTTAACCAATGGGGATTACACTTGAAACTCCTACTGACTGGGATATCTGATTTACCTAAATAATTGGCATAGGTCCGAAAAGAATCTTTTCCCAAATTCAATATTTTTTACCCATGAAACCGCAATACTATTACCCAGTACCAATACGGGAAAACACATTATGCGATAAATTAAAACAAGTATATTCCCTCCTATTTGGATACATATTCCGCCATAAATCAATCCACCCAAATTCTATTACTACCTTTTTGAGTGGAGAGCCTTGTATAGATTTGGGCTGTCTCCCTGTTCTTTCCCTATCCGTCTCTTCATCAATTACTGCATTAAAATCTACATATACCATATACCAATCTACATGTACCCTCTCTCACATTCCCCTCTTTTGAGGTTCACACCATCAGACTCTTCCATCCATTCCCCCTGAGAGTCGCAGTTGTCTATCATCCCCCAGGCTCCCCTCACCAATTCCTGGATCACTTTGCAGCTTGGCTTCCTCACTTCCTATCTTCAGAATCACCAACTCTTATTATGGGTGATTTTAATATCCCCATTGATGATCCTATCTCCCCTTCAGCCGCTCACCTTCTTTCTTTAACCTCCTCTCTTGGCCTATCACAACTTTCTTCCTCTGCCACACATGAACAGGGCAGTACACTGGATCTAGTCTTCTTCCGTTACTACTCAGTTCTAAACTTTAGTAACTCACCCTTCCCACTTTCTGACCACAATCTTCTTTCCTTTACTATTAAGACCTCTCACTCTTCTCATGACAGTCCTACTTTTCACACTTACAGAAACCTACACACCATTAACTGCCAGCAGCTTATTAACACCCTGCAATTAGCCCTTATCCCAATCTCTTCCCTCTCCTGTCCAGACTTGGCTGCCAATCACTACAACCAGACCCTCAAAACCACCCTAGATGAAGTTGCTCCAATATCAATCCGACCCTCCCGACACAGAACACGGCAACCCTGGCATACATCAGAAACACGTTTTCTCCAGCGCTGCTCCAGATGTGCAGAACGCCTATGGAGAAAATCACAAATATCAGCAGACTTCCTCCATTATAAATTTATGCTCAAAACATACAATTCGGCTCTCAAGATTGCAAAACAAAAGTACTTCACCTCTCTCATCTCCTCACTCTCAAATAACCCAAAACAACTCTTTGACACTTTTCATTCCCTTCTAAGCGCCAAAATTCCCGAACCAGTCACTGACCTCAGCGCTGATGGCATGGCCACCTACTTCAGGGACAAGATTGCCAGCATCCGGCAGGAAATAATCTCCCAGTCCCCAAATCTCAATCCTCCTCCCTCTCATTCCTCCACATGCTCTCTCTCCTCTTTTGACCCTATAACAGAGGAAGAAGTCTCCAGGCTTCTCTCTTCTTCTCGGCCCACGACCTGTAGCAGCGATCCTATTCCATCACACCTCCTCCAGTCCCTCTCCCCGGCTGTCATCACTCACCTAACTACAATTTTTAACCTCTCTCTCTCTTCTGGTATTTTTCCCTCCTCTTTCAAACACTCTGTTATAACCCCACTACTAAAAAAAAAACATCTCTTGACCCGACCTGTGCTGCTAACTACCGACCGGTTTCTAAACTCCTTGAACGTCTTGTCTACTCTCGCTTAATAAGCTATCTCTCTGCAAACTCTCTTCTTGACACCTTACAGTCTGCCTTTCGCCCTCTTCACTCTACAGAAACTGCCCTTACTAAAGTGTCTAATGATCTCCTAACAGCAAAAAGAAATGGGGATTATTCTCTACTGATTCTTCTGGATCTCTCTACAGCATTTGACACAGTAGACCATAAACTCCTCCTCACCACGCTCCACTCGATTGGCCTTAAAGACACTGCTCTCTCTTGGTTCTCTTCCTATCTCTCAGGCCGCTCCTTTAGTGTATCCTTCGCTGGCTCTTCTTCTTCTCCTCTCCCTCTTGATGTTGGCGTTCCTCAGGGCTCAGTACTAGGTCCTCTACTCTTCTCCCTCTATACAGCCCCCATTGGACAGACTATCAGTAGATTCGGCTTTCAGTACCATCTCTATGCTGATGACACCCAACTATATACTTCATCCCCTGAAATCACCCCTGCTTTACTCCAAAACACCAGTAATTGTCTGGCAGCTGTCTCTAACATCAAGTCCTCTCTGTATCTAAAACTAAACCTCTCCAGAACTGAACTTCTTGTCTTTCCCCCATCTACTAACCTGCCTAATCTTGATATTTCAATCTTGGTCTGTGGTACTATCATAACTCCGGTGCAACGTGCCTGCTGTCTCAGGGCCATATTTGACTCTGATCTTTCCCTTGTTCCCCATATTCAATCACTTACACGCTCTTGTCGTCTGCACCTCAAGAACATTGCCAGAATCCACCCTTTTCTTATGGTGGAAATGGCAAAAACTCTTGTCGTTGCCTTGATTCACTCTTGTCTTGACTACTGCAATGCATTACTAATTGGTCTCCCTCTCTCTAAACTCTCCCCCCCTTCAGTCTGTCCTAAATGCTGCTGCCAGGCTCATCTATCTGTCCTCCCGTTACAGTGATGCTACTATTCTATGCCAGTCATTTCACTGGTTGCCTATCCACCACAGAATACAGTTCAAACTTCTCACCCACAAAGCTCTCCACAGTGCTGCTCCTCCATACATCTCTTCCCTCATCTCCGTCTACCACCCTACTCGTGCTCTCCGTTCTGTTAGCGACCTAAGATTAACATCCTCCATAATTCGCACCTCTCACTCCAGTCTCCAAGACTTTTCTCAAGCTGCACCTACTCTCTGGAATGCTCTGCCCCTGAATATTAGGTCAATGCACAACTTCCCTACCTTCAAACGTGCCCTAAAAACACATCTTTTCAGGCAGGCTTATCAAGCTTCCTAAAATGACCTTTCCCCAACTAAAACACTCCCCCACCAACTCCTCTGGCCTGAACTCGATCCTATAATAGTCCCAAATCCAAAGCAGATCGGCCAGCACCACACCTTTCACTACAATTATGGCTCGAATCCTACCTATCACAATCAACCACCTTATGTGTCACCCCCTATTCCTCATAGATTGTAAGCTCTTGCGAGCAGGGCCCTCACTCCTAGTGTTTCAGTTGTATATTAGCTAGTCATGTTTGTATTGTACAAGAACCCGATGACTTTGTAAAGCGCTGCGGAATATGGTGGCGCTATATAAATAAATAAATAAATAAATATTATTATTATTATTATATACCAAGACAGGGATATTTTTATACTGAAGGGCATACTTCCAAAGTTTCACTAATACTGATGAAGAAAAAGGGGGTGGTATATACACGAAGGCCATAATACAGTTTACACCAGCAAATTCACCCTGCAATATCACGTATTTACCCTCTGTATCTATTACCACCTCGTGCGCTACAAAACCAATACTCTTATGCACCAACACACTCACTCCCCTAGAATAACTGGTGTACATAGAATGCGCACAAAACACACACCACTCCCTAGATAATAGATTAGTTGTTTCTTTTGTTAAATGTGTTTCTATAAGACAAATTATTGCTGGCTGCTGTTGCCCTAATTGCCTTAAAACCGCGTATCTTTTCAATTTATTATTTAATCCACGGATATTCCAAGTTATAACTTTAAGGCCACTGCTCATCATTTTTTACTCAAAAAAAAAAGGAAAACTCCCCCTCCCAATAAAACATCATCCTCCCCTTCCCATCCCTTCCCCCTTTCCCGACAATAGATCTGAATCTCCACCGTCGCTCGCCCTTCGTGGTACCCCACGCCCCCACCACCCTGCCGCCAATATACAACAAAATAATGTCTTACAAGCCAGAGAGAGATGGGCGAGCACCCACGGCCGGGCCCGCCCCCCCCAACAGCGGCACCCACGCCCCACGCCCACCGCACACTCTCCCCCAGACACCCACACCATAGGTGCATAAGTCCGGTGGCGCATGCACCAGCGCACGGACCCCAAAGTGCGCACACCACCATCCGAGGACCGGGCCCTGCCAAGGGCGCCCGCCAACCCCCCCCCCCCAACACAGCAAATCAAAGTCAATACATCAAGGATCCATGTTTCTGTCCATCCAATCAAAAACATCTTTTGGATGAGAAAAAAATAATGTACGATCTTTGTATATAACCCTTAGTTTTGCAGGGTATAACATAGAATATTTAATATTTCTATCCCTAAGACGTTTCTTCACATCCTTATATTTTTCTCGTTCTTTTTCCGTTGACATTGAGTAGTCCGCATAGACAGATATCTTAATTCCATCAATATCCGGTTGTTGTGAAGATTTCATATGCCTAAGGATTGCTACTTTATCCCTAAAATTTAACAATTTAAATACGATGGTACGAGGGAGTCCACCCACTACCAGGGCCTTTCTGGGTATACGATGCGCCCTCGCCACACAAAATATATTGGATAGTTTTTCCATCCCGACACAATCCATAATCCATTTTTGAATATACCCAGCACAGTCATTTCCCTCTTTCCCCTCAGGGATCCCAATCACCCACAAATTACAGCGTCTCTCTCTATCTTCGATATCGCTCAGCTTATCGCGGATCGAGATTTTTTCTGCTTTTAACTCCTTAATTTCTTCCAGGGCTTTACTTAGATCATCCTCTAATCTACTTATCCGCTTTTCTGCCTCTCGTACCTTATTACCAATTTTGGTCATATCTGAGCGAATTGTACTAATGTCCTCCTTAATTCCCGTTATTTGAGGGGTAATTTCTGTTAATGCCCCTTGGCACTGTTTCACAGCCACCAGTATCTCTGTCCATATTGGATTATTCTCGTTTCCATCCGCCTGTGCGGGGCCCTCGCTTTTCCTAGAGCTGGTTTTCTTTTGTACCCCAGGGGAATGTAAATATTGATCCAATTTACACGACACTTTGTCCCCCTGTATAAGAGAGGTATCCCCAATTTTACTTTTATCCTTCCTTTTTGACGCTATTCTTGTCTTGACTTGCACTCTTCCCTTCTTATATATCTATCAGTACAGAGGAAGATGTTATCAGAGATATCTATATGAAATTGTCAATTTAATCCATCCATACAGGAGGACACGTTATCAACAATATCAATCAATATAAAAGGAGACATTCCCAATACAATCTATCAGTGCAGGATGAACATTATCGATATCACTATCAGATCAAAAGGTCCTCTCCAACCTCCTCACCCGCCCGATGTACAGCCCGGGCTCCGTCTCCGACCCAGCACTGCGGCTCCCCCATACTGACCACAGCAGACAGCACAATCCTGCGGGAACGACCCCTCACATCAACGGCGGCGGGGCGTAGTGTGGATCCATGCAGCAGTACGTGCGTACGCACGTTTCACGTCATGCCGCTACCACATCCCCCATCCGTACTCAGCTACATGGTATGAAACAATAGCTTTGTCGTCCACACCTCGCAAAGGCATTATTTCCCTTTTCTATAGAAAGATAGTAGAAAAGCAAGCCTTGACAAAACCTCCCTTCATAACATCGTGGGAAAAGGAGCTAAACAGTAGTTTTTCTAATGCTGAAGTCTCTTACATTCTATCACACTCACATGGCACTTCGAGATGTATCAGAACACAGGAGAATTCATATGAGATCATTACTAGATGGTATAGAATTCCTGACGTCATTCATAAAACAGATCCTACTAAACCTGCGGAATGCTGGAGATGCCTCAGGGATCTGGGTTCGGCACTTCATATATGGTGGGGGTGTCCATTAATCCAACCCTTTTGGAGCCAAATTAACACTATAATTAATCGGGTTTGTGGCACCTCTATTATCCTCTCCCCCTCTCTAGTTTTACTGAATCTCTCGGATAAGAACTGTAAAATCTCAAAACATAATTTGTCTTCTATATTCATTATGGCTCCTAAGCTACTTATACCATTACACTGGCTTAGCACAGCACCTCCCACATTAGATGAATGGGAAAGGAAAGTTCAAGACCTATATAGACTAGAAGAAATTTCTAGTTGGGAAAACCACTCACATGACAAATTCATGGCACTCTGGTCCCCTTGGTCGAACTGGCTATCTTCTAAGACAAATCATTCCCAGACAAAAGGAATTCATGTCATTTTTGCAGACTTACTGTACTCTATGCCTCTACCCTGCCCCCCACCCCATACCTATCTACTTGTTTATCTGCCTTTCTATCCTTCTTATTCCTTCTTATTCAGAGTTCTACACTTCACTTATCTTCCCCCCCCCCCTTCTCTTTGTATGATGGAAGAAAGAGCACACCATGATGGGATTTTTGGATACTGCAGCCTTATTGATGCTAATTGTACTTATTTTTTCTGCTTAAAACATGTAATTTATTTATGTCTTAAAATGATCTGTTAGAGATATACGTATTTAATGTCCATATATATTTCTCAGACTGCACTAATGACCTTGTTGGCACCTGTGCCTGTTTTGTACATTACATGTTTGTAATGTTTTTCTTTGTGTACTATTAAAATTAAATAAAGATTGGGAAAAAAGAAGCTTTATGGCATGGGTTTTCATTGTCCAGTAGCTACATGCAACCCTTGAGTCATCAGGCACAATGCCAAGCGTTGCCAAGCCAATGGACTCTGGAGCGGAATTGCGTTCTGTGGAGGGACAAATTATGCTTCTCTATCTGGAAGTCTAATGGATAAGTCTGGACTTATGCCTCACTGCATTGTGAAAACTATACATTTGGTGCAGGAGAGGATGGGGATTTTTTCAAGGGTTACCTTTAGTTCCAGTGGGAAATCTTAATGCTTCAGCATACCAAGACATTTGGGAATCCTGCATGCTTCCAGCTTTTTGGGAACAGTTTTTGTTCTAGCATGACTATACACAAAGCAAGGTCCAAAAAGGCATGGTCGGGGAAATTTGATGTGGAAGAACTTAAATGGCCAACATAAAGTCCCCCATCAAATACTTAAATTACACTAGAATTGAGATTGCAAGCCAGATCCTCTCATCCTACATCAGTGTCTGACTATAAAATGCTCTTCTAGATGCAAAATTTCTCAAAGAAACTCCCTAAGATCTTGTAGAAAGCCTCCATAAAAATTCCTGTAGGTGTAATGTGTAGGTGCCCCAATACTTTTCTCTATATAGTGTATCGTATCAGTAGTCATGACAACTAGCATACCCAATGTCTACAGTTATATAAAAGCGTCTTTGCATAAATACCAAAATGTTTAATAACCACATAATATAAATATGTATGGGTACTTTAGTGTGGAATCTGAGTTATGGGAATAAATAGGCTTATACAATGGCTAAGTGAATAAGTGACTTACTTTAATCCATATACAGGGATATGGACTTCTATGCAGTGGAGCCACCAGGCCGCTACCTCCTGGAGTAGTCCACGGTGGTCAGAGACACCAGAGCAAAGCACCAAGAAATCCAGCAAAACTTGGAGTCAGAAACAAGCCGAGATCAGGGCAGGCAGATTTCTTAAACATATTTTAAATAAGTCCAAAGCTCAAGGCAAGCAGCTCAGGGTCAGTACAGTGATCAGGCACAAATCAGGTCAAGCAGCAGGAATCCAGGAATCAAGCAGAAGTTGGTATACAGGCAGACAAGCAGATTATAGCACCTTTCAAGGATCTCGCAAGCTAGTAAACCTATTGGTCAGGCAGTGAGTGAGACAAAGGCATGTTTAGCAGAGCTGATTAACACATTAGGAGCAGCTACACACAGAACCAAAATAGAGTTACCATATTTTTTTGGACTATAAAATGCACCAGACCATAAGAAGTATCTAGGTTTTAGTGGAAGAAAATAAGAAAGAAATAAGTAATTAAAAAGTGTGATAAGATGATAGGCCAGCTGTCTTCCTTCCCAGTGTCAGTGTACTAGGCATACGCCGGAACCTCTTCATTGGACATCATCGCTGATCGTTCATTTGAAGGCTTCTGTCTGAAACCTGTATTTCACATCTCTGCAATGAACAGACTGTCATAGCTGACAGCATAGTTCACTGCCGTTGAGAAGCCTATGTTGGGCTCTGTAATTGGAAATGTGGCTGTCACTGTTAGGGGGTGCCATGGATGTCTTTTAATAATGCACACAAACAACAAATGAAATAGACCAGTGCAAAGCTGGATCCTGTGTAGACTTTTTGTCTGGCCACGTGTTCCTCCAGCACCAGCACTTCACAATTCCTGCCCAAGTAGAACTTGTTAAGGCCAGCGCAGAGGATAGTCAGGTCAGTAATCCCACTCATGAACATCGCAGGCTGCTGCCTTTATGCCACACAACGCAACCTGTGATGTACATTGCAGTCTGCAGTATGACAATGTTGGGCTACATTTTGACTATAAGACGCATTGCCATTTCTCCCCAACCTTTGGGAAAAAAAGTGCGTCATTGTCTGAAAAACACGGCAAACTTTGCAGTACTGCAGAATGAGGTGAGGTTCAACGAAGAATCCCACCAACAGACACAGATGACACAGGCACCTGGGCCTGCTGCCAGAGTGCAGCAGCACTTACTGTATGCCCCCCGAAGTAATGGAAAACCATTGAGGTTATGGATGCAGCAAGCACAGTCATAGGGGCACATTTATTAAGACTGGCATTTTCAGTAGATCCATCCAAATATGTGCATTCCCAATATGTACATTATGGGGTGCATTAAAAGGGGCATAGATACCCATGATGAGAACATAGTCCTGCACTTTACAAATCACTAGTCAGACCACACATGGAGTACTGTGTACCGTTCAGCGCTCCTATGAATAAGGCAGACATAGCAGAGCTGGAGAGGATTCAGAGGAGGGCAACTAAAGTAATAACTGGAATGGGTGGACTACAGTACCCAGAAAGATTATCAAAATTAGGGTTATTTAGTTTAGTGAAGAAGGAGATATGAACATTAATATATCAATATTTCTATTAAATATTAAGAATTAATATTCATAACTAATAGTAATATTCTAACGTGAATATTAATATTTTCTATTAATAACGCCCAATATTCACTCACGTGGCTATCAGTACGGTATTATTAATATGATTTCCTTCTATAATGTTCCGTTAAGGTACAATATTAATAACAGCGTCAGATCAGACTTCAACCATCAATATTATAATACAACACAGTCTCAACACACTCACGCTAGACTGTATTGTATTAATCTGTACCTTAACTGTAACGTTTCCCTGTTCCTTTACAACGTACTATTACAATTATATTATTACTGTGCTTGTATAACAGAAATGAAACAGTGCTAATAAAACAAGTTATTTATTATACACTATGCTAAAGTTACACAAATCACACAATAAAACAATAATATAATAAACACCAACACCTACTTATTTTTCCCACCCACACTCACATACACACACCAATATACTTTTACCCTCCCAACTATCGCTAACTTTCCCTAATCATGGAATGGAAGATTGGGGATGTAGTGCAGGGGTCAGGATGCAGGGTAAGTATAGAGGCAGAAGGGAATTAGGGGTACAGGATTGGTAGGAGAGAGAGAGAGAGAGAGAGAGAGAGAGAGGTTAGGGGCTCTTGGGATACTTAGACCAATCCTTGCTGGAACTCTGTCATGGTGACCTTTCCCCCATCTTCCTTCAGGTGACTCATTCAGGAGACTGCCTTCTGTGGCCCCCACAGTTGGCTATATTGTATATCTAAGCCCCCTCCCCCTTCAGGTGAAAGCAGTGAGGTGTAGTGATACTAGCCTAACACCCCCTACAGGGAACCTTCTGCTGTTAGGCCACGGATCTACTTTCTTTTGATCTATCGATCTCATCAGCCTCCATGTCTCCGGCCATTGTAACACCCGCCTGAAAGTTCCTGCTATCAGTTTAAGATAGAGGGAAGTGCATCACACCTATTGAGACAAAAGGTCTATTGAACCATAGTTTAACATACCTATGATACTGTCAACATATGGCCCTATTGTCTTCCCCCATACCCCAGCAGGCATATGGCATTCCTGCAGGAGGGGGGCTTTGAATAGAGTGAAGTGAATACTATGTATCTTGGCCTTCTCACTACTGGGATTAAATACATATATATATATATATATATAGGGGCAAATATCTATGGGGAAACTCTTCCCCCTGTAACATATCCCCCTGATTGTCGAGAACACGACAATACTATTTTTTTTGGGGGGGAAGTGTTTTGTTGGAATATATTTGCCTACTCAACTCACAGTATAACCGGTAACCGTTCAGGATGGAATGAAGTATACCTCTTACCCTTAGGTACCTAGACATCACCCAGTACGATAGTCACCTGTCCTGCCCTTCACCGTAACCACACGTCTCTATCCACAGAATACACCGCCTTCTCTCTTGATCTTCCCTGGAACGGTCTTGGAACTGTACTTGGCATCATGACTGTTCTTGGATGAAAGACTTTTGAGTACCTGGCAGTCAATGCGGATCTTCAGGTGTTCGCCTATCCCAACTTTGTCTTTCACTGTGCAGACTCTGGAATGGCCTCACCCTCATTGTCTTTTGGCAAACCACATAGCACCTCTTTCTTTTCGGGGTACAATCACCGGTGGAATACCCTTCTTTTGGCATGGGCACGACTTCCCTCAGACACTTCTCCTTTAACCTTGATTGAAGGTATCATCGATGCGGTTCTCCCATGGATAGATCAGTAGGTCTTTACAAGGCAGGTCAGGATTTTGAGTGGGGGTGATGTCACAATACCTAAGTTGACTGCGGGAATGAACACCGTCTAATTCTAACAGACATTCAAGCCATCCTTTATGAACTTTACCATTGCTAGGGTTGAGGTGGCAAATACTTTAGTGAGGGTACCTGTCCCTAGGGAATCTGTTCTTTACCCCATTCACACAAAACAGGTAATCACCCCTCCCCCACCCAACACACCTAAATCAATACAAAAATACCCAATAACAAACAGTATTTACACTGCTATGGGACTTCAGGAGTGAGTAAAAATCATGTCCTGAGTACCCATAGCCCTTCATGAATCCTAAGATTCCAGGGCTTCTCAGATGCTAGGCCCTTCTGCGTCTTTCATGTAGTTCTGCCTGGTTCTCCTGTACCTAGTTGGCAAGTCTTGTTATCCTCCGGTAAATCAGGCACAGTCCAAAGTACATGGCAATGACCAGAACCAGCAGAACTCTAACTGGTTGAATGAATATACAGAAAAATTATGTTTCCTTTGGGTTGTAGTCCAACAAGTCCACCCCCCTTGGACACCTCTGAGTCTCTATTCCAAAACATAGGTGATACTCGTTATCTTGATCCTGTCATGCTCAAGCTGCAATCTCCACCTCTTGAAGACTTCTAAGGATCTCATCTTCTTTATCCAATTCTAACAAGAGATGCTTGAGCTGGCTGTCAAAGTCAAAGGGAATTCTCTGGAGCCTCACAGGGGTGTCAGAGCAGATGTCCAGTCTTTTCTCTGGGGTCATTGGCATCTAGACCTATAATGAGACAAAGGGGACAATATGCTCCAAGGAGGATTTCTCCTCTTCCGGTGCAGTTAATTGCATCCTTGGTACCAACACCAATGCCCTTGACCCATGTCAGAAGGAGAGAATTGGGTTGGCCTTCATCTCACAGGACCCCTCGGAGTCCTAACACTGGTGTCTAAGCACCGGATACTGACTAACTTGGCAGAGGATAGTATCCTCTTACCTCCAACATCCCTCCGTGTTGAACAGATAAGGATGACCTCCCTCATAAGTTAGGATGTCCGAGGTGAGCTGTGGATGGAGTACTGTCCATTTAATGGCAAAAATCCCAAATTAACATCACTGTACCCCTGAACTGATATCACTGGTCCTGATGGGTTAGGAGTTGGACAGATAGACCCATTATGCAAACGACCATCACCCTACATCTACCGCCTCGCAATTAGGCCACTTAAATGTACCATCTATATTGATGTTAAAGTTAATATCCCTGCCTCTGGGGTCTTCCCAATTTAAAGACCCCTATCTGCCCCAGTATTCCTCAGTCATAGAGTCTCCATCCATTCACCCACAGTAGGTGTGTCCACCATGTTCCATACTAAGTCCCACCTCTAGGGATTAGTATCTAACGTAACCATCTGTGTGCCCGGTTCCCAGTGGGCAAGGTGACAAAATAGTATCCTGTCACCTCCGGTACACAGTCCTCTCTCATGAGCATGATCATGAAAGAGCATATGGATGGAAATCCCTCTACCTGAGTACACCTCAGATCCTTAGCATTGGTCCACACCTTCAAAACTGTGGCTTGATACAAGCCCTCCAGTTTCACTGGACCACTCTGATCATTCCCTAAGGCCTGACCAGAGCTGCTGCAGTTTAACTTTAACATCATTACATTGGTCTACACATAGTCCGTGGATACAGATCCTTGGACGCACCTGGATCTTTTTAGGGTGTCTTTTACAGTTATGGATCTATCATTAGAATGTGCTCATCCTAACCACCCTGGCTGATTCAGCCCCAGTGATACCTTCAGGATGCAGAATATCTTTTTCCAGGCCATCTCCCCCTGTTAACCTATGTTGTGGATACTAGACAAATCCCATGACCTAACTCATGTCCTGACTCTCTAGTCAACCACAACACAAAGTCACAGATCACACTTAACACACAAACCAGGGAGACGGCCTACATGGTACAAACAACGACTAACAACCACTAACATTAAACAAACAAATACAGGAACACACGACAAAGACGTACAGGGAACAGGCTACACAACAAATTGTACAGCTGTTCTAGACATACCCCTGTCTGAACACTCTTTCTTTCCTAGTAGCAGTTGGCCATTCTGACCCTTCAACAACTGATGGGGTGTCTGTGGCTGGAAGGGAGACCTTGTTTGGCCAACTGCACTAGGTCTTACTGTACAACCTGCTGCTGCATACCTATTCCCACCTCTGGTATCACTGGACTCATTGCAATTATCTGCCCAGTTGCAATTCCTTGCAATGTGGCCCGTTTTACCACACTTAAAACATGCTCTTGATCTCCATAGCCGAGCACTGAGAGATTTGCAGTATTTCGCTATGTGCCCTAAACCAGTGCATGCAAAACATCTAATGCTTTCCATGTTTGGTTTAGGGCTGTCCCCATTGCAAAAGTGCTCCTGCCCAAATCTCCTGAACTGCTCCATGGCCAGGGATGCACTTTTAACAATTCTCTTACTACATTTATGCAGGACTCTGGAGATGCTACTCCTGGTCTTTGGAATAGGATCAGACTTTTGGAAATCTGACCTATTCCTGTCTAACCTCCCCCCTTGTTGCCCTGCACAGGGCAACATTTCAGGAGATTCTGGCCTTGTCTCTACCGAAAAAGAATAGGTTGGCACCACTTTGGCAAAGTAGTTTATGATGTTTTGCAAACTAGATATCAGATGAGATCTAGCAGCAACATCATCATTCAACTTTGCCACCACAGCATCAGTAGATGCTGCCTGTTCCTTAAAGTTCTTGATCTCAGTATATGACTGAGTCAAGTCTGCTTCCACTTCTGCAATATGCTTCTGAAGGGCCATTATCCGTTCCTCCAGCATGCATATCTGCTTTTCCTTATCCACCCGACATTGTACATTGTCTGCCAGTTCTGCCTGTAAGTCATGGACACGTTGTCCATTAACAGCACAGCACTGACAGTGACTCTCAGTGGCCTGAGACACCAATGTACAATGCTCTGGCTTCCCCAGCGTTTCCTCATACACGGACACTAGCTTCGCCAGCATGTGGAGTCGCCTGGATGATTTGTTCATTACTGTCCGCTTGTTAATGCACATCTTGTCAAAACTACAAGCCTGTGCTAACAACATGGACCACAGCATTTCTGCTGACTGGTATGTTGTGGGAAGTATGGGCTTAAAAGAGCTATTCTTACTTAGGTGCTGTAGTGTGGAAAAGTCCATACTCACTTGTTTGGTGGCCATCTATTCCTCAGTCCCTTCTGTGCTGCTTGGAGAAAGTCCAATTTCCGGAACGCTTTTTCCCGACCAGCGGACTGCTCAGATCCACCCGAACTGCAAGTGATGACTTTCCTCACTCGTTTAGTAGCCCACTGTTCCTCCGTCCCTTCTGTGCTGCTTGGAAAAAGTCCTTGTCTCCGGATCACTTTTTCCCGTCCAGCTGGACTTAACCGAACGTTTATCGCTACTTAAACGATATCCTGCGACGACTTTCCTCGCCGTTATCCACGTACGTGCAAAGGAATTGTTAGAAACGTTAGAAAACTGATAATAAACAAAGAATCCTATTTCTGAATTGATTCTGCCTTAAGCCCCACCTACAATTGCGTTACCCGTCCGAGCTTCAAGGTCTCAGCGTACAGTATAGCACAACACCGCTACCTGTCCACGCTTTCCTGCCTATCTTAGCTCACGGTATAACACAAGCGAAGCTGTGGCGGCAAAACGCAAAACCAATCACAGAAGATTAGGTTCTGTCGCAGATTTTGTTCCGTGCAATGCCCAAGTAACTGTGTCAATCTTCCTGAACCGTCACAGCTGTGAACGCACAGAATAACACGACACTGACCCGTGTACCAATGTTATCTGTCCACGCTCCCGCAGCCTGATCAGCTCACCGAGGATAACCCCAGATTACCGCAAAGCAAAACACGTATACAAAATCGCAACCGTCCCTGGCTCGCCAATGAAGAAGGAGATATGAACATTAATATATCAATATTTCTATTAAATATTAAGAATTAATATTCATAACTAATATTAATATTCTAACGTGAATATTAATATTTTCTATTAATAACGCCCGTACCAATATTCACTCACGTGGCTATCAGTACGGTATTATTAATATGGTTACCTCCTATAATGTTCCGTTAAGGTACAATATTGATAACAGCGTCAGATCAGACTTCAACCATCAATATTATAATACAACACAGTCTCAACACACTCACGCTAGACTGTATTGTATTAATCTGTACCTTAACTGTAACGTTTCCCTGTTCCTTTACAACGTACTATTACAATTATATTATTACTGTGCTTGTATAACAGAAATGAAACAGTGCTAATAAAACAAGTTATTTATTATACACTATGCTAAAGTTACACAAATCACACAATAAAACAATAATATAATAAACACCAACACCTACTTATTTTTCCCACCCACACTCACATACACACACCAATATACTTTTACCCTCCCAACTATCGCTAACTTTCCCTAATCATGGAATGGAAGATTGGGGATGTAGTGCAGGGGTCAGGATGCAGGGTAAGTATAGAGGCAGAAGGGAATTAGGGGTTCAGGATTGGTAGGAGGAGAGAGAGAGAGAGAGAGAGAGAGGTTAGGGGCTCTTGGGATACTTAGACCAATCCTTGCTGGAACTCTGTCATGGTGACCTTTCCCCCATCTTCCTTCAGGTGACTCATTCAGGAGACTGCCTTCTGTGGCCCCCACAGTTGGCTATATTGTATATCTAAGCCCCCTCCCCCTTCAGGTGAAAGCAGTGAGGTGTAGTGATACTAGCCTAACACCCCCTACAGGGAACCTTCTGCTGTTAGGCCACGGATCTACTTTCTTTTGATCTATCGATCTCATCAGCCTCCATGTCTCCGGCCATTGTAACACCCGCCTGAAAGTTCCTGCTATCAGTTTAAGATAGAGGGAAGTGCATCACACCTATTGAGACAAAAGGTCTATTGAACCATAGTTTAACATACCTATGATACTGTCAACATATGGCCCTATTGTCTTCCCCCATACCCCAGCAGGCATATGGCATTCCTGCAGGAGGGGGGCTTTGAATAGAGTGAAGTGAATACTATGTATCTTGGCCTTCTCACTACTGGGATTAAATACATATATATATATAGGGGCAAATATCTATGGGGAAACTCTTCCCCCTGTAACATTTAGCAAAAATACCATTGAGGGGAAATCGATTAACTGTGTATAAATATATCGGAGGTGAGTACAGAGATCTCTTCCAAGATCTACTTATATCAAGGGGCGGTCTTGGCATTTCTGGGGCCCTAAGCAAAGTTATGTCCGAGCCCCCTCCCCCCAATGATGCGTCATGCCCCTGATGACACGCCCTCTGATGACACGCCCCTCCAATGACACCCCCCCACACATCAAAGACTTTTTTAACAATAAAATACTGTCAAACAATTAACAATTAACTCACTGTTAAACAATGAAAGAATGTGTTTTTTCCACACTTATCGTATATCACTCTCCTATCTGGTTTTCACACACTTGTCATATATCAGTGTTTTTCACACACTTGTCTTATATCTGTGTTTTTCACACACTTGTCTTATACCAGTGTTTTTCACACACTTGTCATATATCAGTGTTTTTCACACACTTGTCTTATACCAGTGTTTTTCACACACTTGTGGTATCTGACCCTCCTATCTGTTTTTCACACACTTGTCGTATATGAGTCTCCTGTTTTTCACACACTTGTCGTATATGATTCTCCTATGTGTTTTTCACACATTTGTGGTATCTAACTCTCCTGTTTTTCACACACTTGTCATATATGATTCTCCTGTTTGCCTCTGTGTCTCCTGTTTTATTTCTCTCTGTCTTCTCTATCACTATCTCTTAATATAAAAATGAGTTTCTGTCTGTCTGTTCTCTATGCGCTTTTAATTCATAGTATAATGATTAATCCAACTTGAGCATATTTCAGAGCAATCATTAACATGCACATAACAAGATATTGTCCGACGTTTCGGTCAGAGTGACCTTTGTCAAGGTATCTGTAAAGAACATAGGCATACAATCAATAACAAGTTGTGATTATATAAGAAAGGTACATTAATGACAGGTAGACCTTATGGGTAATATAACGAGTATACAGAATAAATGCATGTATCAATCCTGATATATATATATATATATATATATATATATATATATATGTACATGTATATGTAGTACTCAGTGAGTCTCTCCTCTACACCCATTATTTCTCTTATCTTTTACTCGAGCATACAGATGATTATAAAACTGAAGATCATAGTTATCCACATATTCCATACATCAACATGATCCAGGAGGTTGCGGTATCATAAATCATAAATTACCTTGTTGTAAGTGTCAGAGGCACGGGCTCCGGAGTGAAACGCCGCTGTAGCGTGCGGTCCCTCCGTGTGATAAAATGTATGGGCTATTTGTAGGTGATTGCGTCACCGCGTCGCGGTCACGTGACCGTGCGTGCGCATGCGCACTACCGGACGTAAGGATTGTGTGGGCAGAGTGGGGAGTCTATGACAGTGATGAAATAGATGATATAAGGCTGCTACAATACTAATGCAAGTGTGGTGTCATCATATTGTAATAATTGTATAGCAGAGTCTGGAGGTTATAAAATCCAATTATACATTACCTAAATGTAATTTTGTTATCTTAGTTTGGTATGGGTAAAAGGGAGGGTGGGGGGGGGGGGGGGGGGGGAGACGTTATCTCACCCATTGGACCAAGGCTAGAGACTATATCACCCATTAACGATTCTGCAATAAAAAGAGATATCCCATTAGATCAATGTTGTAATCACTTCAAAGTCGGAAACTATCACATAAAATCTTAATAAGGAATATTTCACATATTACAAAAAAAGTCACATTCCCGGTTCAATCCTCTTGGGGATAGTGTATCCAATCGGTGGATCCAAAAGGATTCTCTTTGTCGTAACAGAGTCCGATTACCCCCTCTCCGTGGGGTTAGAACTTGTTCCAGTACTTGAAACCTTAACGATGAGGCCTGATGATTTGCTTCTTTAAAATGGGCCGGAATGGGTAAAAGTAATGAATTAGTCCTTATTGTTGATTTGTGTTTCGAAATTCTGTCCCTTACGTGTTGTGTTGTTTCCCCGACGTACGCCAGGCCACATGGGCATTTCACCAGGTAAACAACATGTGTAGTGTCACATGTAAAAAAGCCTCTAATAGGATATCTGCCCCCCCCTCCCTTTTACCCATACCAAACTAACATAACAAAATTACTTTTAGGTAATGTATAATTGGATTTTATAACCTCCAGACTCTGCTATACAATTATTACAATATGATGACACCACACTTGCATTAGTATTGTAGCAGCCTTATATCATCTATTTCATCACTGTCATAGACTCCCCACTCTGCCCACACAATCCTTACGTCCGGTAGTGCGCATGCGCACGCACGGTCACGTGACCGCGACGCGGTGACGCAATCACCTACAAATAGCCCATACATTTTATCACACGGAGGGACCGCACGCTACAGCGGCGTTTCACTCCGGGGCCCGTGCCTCTGACACTTACAACAAGGTAATTTATGATTTATGATACCGCAACCTCCTGGATCATGTTGATGTATGGAATATGTGGATAACTATGATCTTCAGTTTTATAATCATCTGTATGCTCGAGTAAAAGATAAGAGAAATAATGGGTGTAGAGGAGAGACTCACTGAGTACTACATATACATGTACATATATATATATATATATATATATCAGGATTGATACATGCATTTATTCTGTATACTCGTTATATTACCCATAAGGTCTACCTGTCATTAATGTACCTTTCTTATATAATCACAACTTGTTATTGATTGTATGCCTATGTTCTTTACAGATACCTTGACAAAGGTCACTCTGACCGAAACGTCGGACAATATCTTGTTATGTGCATGTTAATGATTGCTCTGAAATATGCTCAAGTTGGATTAATCATTATACTATGAATTAAAAGCATCTAAAAATTGAACTAAGTGGTGTGCCATAGATCTTTTAAACATTATATGACGCATAGTTCTCTATGAGCACCCATATTACCTAAGGGTGTGCAGATCTCATCTACCCTTATCCTGTTCTCTATGCGCGACCAAACTACTGGACCGATTTTCACCAAATTCGGCACACAGGTACATCAGGTGTCCGGGAAGGTTTTAGACCAGGTCTCATCTCTCTAGGACGTACCGCTCCCGAGATATTCCCAAAATATGATCTCCATTAGCCAAGATTACAACTGGGAACTTTGGTTTTAAACTCCAACTGCCATTCTCTGCAAAGGCGAACACAGGGAGGGCAGGTTTCCATAACAACCAGGTAATTATCAGCAGCTGAGGATCTCATCCATTTCTATTTACTGACACTGTTAAAGGTATTCCGGTTACCATAAATATAACTTATGTTTTTTTCTATTACTACAGTTCAGTAGTAATAAAAGATGTTTTCCTCCACTGCTGCCTATTGCGTGGGCTCATAAATAAGCATGGTATTGACCTTTAATTCAGGCCACCCTAAAAGAAGTACTTAAAACCCCCGCCCCAGGTCTCACTAAGCCACACCCCTAACTCTATCAGGCCACACCCCCTTATACTCCGCAGCCAACATAGATTGAAAAAATAAAGGTAAAAATCAACTTCTGTCAGCTGCAGGGATGGGTGGGAGGTTGACTTTCTTTCTGCAACAACACACACAAACATTAAATAAAATAGATTAAATCCACCCATGCGAAGCGTCTTGCTAATCCACGCCCCCGACTCTGTCAGGTCACGCCCCCTCCCACTCCGCAGCCAATGGGAATTTAAAAAATGAAGGTAAAAATAAACTTCTGTTTGCTGCAGGGGTGGGAGGGTGAATTTCTCTCTGCAACGACACACAAAAATTTTAGATGAAATAGACTGATTATAGACTACAACCGTTCGAAGCCTTTTGCTAAGCCATGCCCCGTCTGTCAGGCCACGCCCCCTCTCACTCCGCAGCCATTCTGCAACGACACACAGAAACATTAAATGAAATAGATTAAATGCACCTATGCGAAGCGCTTTGCTAATCCACGCCCCGACTCTGTAAGGCCACGCCCCCTGCCACTCCGCAGCCAACAGGGATTGAAAAAATAAAGGTAAAAATCAACTTCTGTCAGCTGCAGGGATAGGTGGGAGGTTGACTTTCTTTCTGCAATGACACACAGAAACATTAAATGAAATAGATTAAATACACCCATGTGAAGCGTCTTGCTAATCCACGCCCCCGACTCTGTCAGGTCACGCCCCCTCCCACTCTGCAGCCAACGGGGATTGAAAAAATAAAGGTAAAAATAAACTTCTGTTTGCTGCTGTTCTTGGTCCCTATGGACGAGATATGATTATTAATCCTGATCTGACATTCATTGGTGGTCTCCCCTAAGCAAAAAAGGCAACATGGATAAAATAAATAATGAAAACGTATCCTCTTTATGTCACCACTACATTTAAATCTCTTTTTAATACGATACAATCTGCGTGTGGGTGGTTAAAGGTATCTGCTTTAATCATACTATTACAATAAGCACACCACAAGCAAGGGACATTTCCTTTTTCTGGGTGTACTCATATGGGTCTGTTTTCCTCTTTTTTATTGCTTCCGATGTCAATTTTTACCAAACAATCGTTGAAATTCCTACCCTTTCTATAAGCATTACTGTGGGTCCTCCATACCAATGTTCTTACTGATCTAATTCCAGTTACTCCTCATAATATTGAAGATATTTTACTGAAAAAAAAGTAAGAAATTGAATACACTCATTCTTCTTTTTATTCTACTCCTTCAAAAGGGAGGTTCTGCCAACAATCCTTATTCTCTGCTTATGTCTTTCCAAGAGCCTCTTGGGATATCCCCGGTATTGAAATTCATGTTATATCTAATAATAATAAAAATATGATTATTTTTGGTATCTGTAATATAAGTCTGCGAGAAGAGACTGATTAAAATATACACTTATTTCAACCTTTAAAAATATATGTCACTCCAACTAGTGTATGCGTGGGACTTAATGCATTCAGGTGCTTGCTGCACATTAGTGTTAAAGTATGGAATTTCCCAGGTTTACATTGAGATCCAGGACAACAAGAGATTACAATGCTGTGCCACTCTGATGCCATATTATTGTGATGGGACAATACAGGAATTGGGATGAAGTACCAATAAAAGAAAAAGCATGTAGCCTGATTCAAATGAGTTGTGATCCCCTGAATGCGGACTTGATATAGAATGTCAGATCCACATTCCAACTGTGATATTTCGTTAAAAGGATGTTTACCGCTGGTTGGAGTGATCTATCACTAGAGAAATAGCAATGGTTTTATGTTCAGTGCAGGATCACTGCACCTCTGCTGGTATGATGAATATGACTCTGCTTCACTTTTAAAAAAGGTCATAATGGATCTACTGTATTAAACCTGTTTACTCTAAGAATTCCTTCTCTTTGGTACAGTAAATGAAGTAATTATTATATATTTATATACTGCCACTGTATAGAATAGAAATGATCCTCAGTTAGATATTGATGGCCTATCTTGAGTATAATCCAGAAAACCCCTTTAAGTGCAATACTGTTTCAAGCTCTTGAATTCCCCTTTCATTTCCTATCATGGCTGCCAGGGGCTCAATAGCAATGGCATATAAGAGAGGAGATAAGGGGTAGCATTGTCAGGTGCCACATTTAAGAGAAACCTGGGGAGATGGGCATCCGTTTAACAAGACACTAGTTGTAGGGTTATAATAATCTTTTCCAATCCATTTAGATGTATGCGGGAGGGAAGGCATTTTTCTATAGCTTCCCAAAGATACAGCCATTCAACTCAAGTAAAAGCTTTAGCAGTCAGAAAAGTCCCTTTATAACAGTTTTAATTTGCATAAACGCAACCCAAGTTCACAAGACAGTGTTGAAAACTGGTTTTGTGGCCATGAAGTATTCACAGTGCAAATAGTTGAAAATTAGTCAGTAAAATGCAATAAAAGGTAAGGAATTTTATTAAATATGTTGTGATATTTTTTTCTAGGCAGTCCAAGCTTTAAATGGTCACCAGGGAATAAATCCTGAGGAATTCACAGCAATGGTATTTCAAAAAATTGATGTGAATGGAGACGGTACGTTTGTCTACAGTGTTTTTTTGTTTTTGGGGTTTTTTTTTTTTTTGCAAGAGTTATTACCTTTAAGTAAAGATGGATTTATTAGAATTTAGGAAGTGGACAGAGGGATATATTAATGCCCTATTTTAGTAAAGAAAGTGACAGCAATCAAAGTTTTAGTTTTTAAAAGTGTTTTACTTTTGTACATTTCATTTTTTTTATGGTTAACACCTTCCTTTGTGCACCTTAATAGGAATGTTGTGGAAAGCACATAGCATCAGCTGCTCGTGCTAACTGTAGCATCTAAATGATTAGAGATGGAGAGGGGTTGTTCTCTCACCCCACTGGTCATTCATGACACCATTATAGGGTTATGATGGGTTGCAAAGGCAGCCTTGAGCCTAATAAAGGCTTTCACATCTGCCAGGTATTGGACCCAGCATGAGGACAGTTACATTGACATGTACACAATACACTGTAAAACAGAAGCATTACAGTTAGAGATGAGCGAATCTTCAAAAATTTGCTTCAGTGAATAATCACCGAATTCATAACAAGATTCGTTCTTAATACGCATTTATTCGGTCGAAGTTGCGTTAAAAAACAATCGCTGTTTTGTGAACATTCCTGCACAAATTACGAACATACAGTCTAACCGTTGTTAAAAGTACGCTACTGAACTGAATACCTAAGCATTAGCGTACAAAGTGTGTACGAATCCTTAGCATACTATTGTCTCACGATTCCGTCATACGCACGCACGACGCTAGGCCGCGGCGTACAGTCCTCAGAGGCAGTCCATATGAGCTAGAAAAGTATCCAGCTAAGTGCATAATTTACCAAAACACCATACAATAAGTGCATAATAGGACACATTGCAGTACCTGAAAAAGAATACACACAATTGGCTAAAGTGCTTGAACGTTGTTTAAACTGTAAAGACATTATTGCTAAAATACTGCAAACATTTTAGTGCAATCAATTTCTCATTTGCAAGCATAATAGGCTCAGATATACATTTGAGTCTCATTTCTTGGCTGCTTGGCATAAAACACTGGAACACATAGTCAAAATTCAATTGTAATCCACGTGAGGTAATTTTGTAATCCAAACAGGTAATGTGTAATCCACACGGATAATATAAAATAGCAGCAAATAGAGAACCCTTTTTGCAAAGGGGGCTCCCAAATAACCTGAGAAGGGGGGGAAGGAAAATAGGCACGCTTAGGCGCAACTGGGAATTTTCTGCAGAATGGGGGGAGTCCTGCCTCATGTAGGCCAGGCTGGCTGCCGTTGATGAGCTCCACTGCCCTCTGATGCTTGAATTTGGACTTGACCCGGTGGTACTGGTCACACTGGTGAGCGCTGCTGCCACTTGCGCCTTCACCTTTCCAGATCATCCTGCCGGGACAGCAGAGTTAAGGATTTCTGGCTGCAGCGGTTGAGGCAAGCCTGCACCCAAGGAAGTACCGCCAGCTCCCTGGGCTGCTGCTGATGCCATTTTCCACGGTAGTTGGTACTGGATCACCGTGGGCTGGAAAGTGAAAGATGAGGTAGTCAGCTGACCCAGGTGAAAGGACTGTGGTGGTGGTGGTGGTGGCAATCCAGGCATCAGAGGCTCCAGCTGTGGTTTCTCTCTGAAACGGAGGGTGCCATCTGCTGTCTCTTATAGGCAGCACACGTGTCCTGTGGTTGCTGGTTCCTCCAGCCAAACTTCTGCTGGTGATGCAGGGACCAGGGGCTTAGATAATAACGTTACCCCTGTATCAAAGGGGCCTTTCAGGGATGCCATGGGGGTATATTCAACCTGGCCCACCACATATAGGCTGTGACGGGCTTGGGGCAGGTAAGGTCGTTTAACAGACCTGCGGCCCATGAAGTACTCCTCCCTGTCCTCGTCGTCTGCAAGGAAGCCACTGCCTCTCTCCACCGAAAACCAGATGGCGGTTCCGTTGCGCCTTTCCAGCGTAGGGTCTTCCGGCCTTGGATGGTCCAGCACTTGGATGACCCAGTCCGCCGCATGGAAGGTGTTATCCTCCTGGGTGGCAGAGTGGACGCTCCAGCCGCCTCCGCCGCACCAGCCGACACGGTGGACACCTCCGGTGTCCATACGATTCTCAGGATCACTTGTGCCACTCTGATCTCTTCAGAACTCTCCGGTGGTTCAGGCTCAGTACCCCACACCATCTCTCCCCACTTTGGGAGTAGTTGTTTCGCCATGCTGTCTTGTTCACCACTGGCTTGAACTGGAGAGGAGGGCGGAGTAATGAGGGAGGAGTCTTCACTCCCTATACTTGCAAACAGAAAGTTCCCGGTGGGCCGAGCTGTTTTTTCCTGCTTCTGAGGGGGGAGTATCTTCACTTTCCCGCTCTTGAGGGGGCGTATTGTCATTTTCCCACTTCAGGGGGCCAGGGGCTAAAAGAATGCATACGTAGCGTTAGCATACAAAATTTTAATAACATTTAATCCGGATTCGCTTCAGAGTAGGAAATAAGAAGGATTCATAATGAATATACGAAGCGGAGAATAGATTCGCTCATCTCTAATTACAGTGTGTTAAATGATTAATCAGAGAACTGCAAGTGCATGTTCAAGTCCTCCAATAGGATAGAGAAAAAGTTTAAAAGAATAAATTCCAAGTTAAAAAAACAACAAAATCACTCTTTCAAGTAAAAGTTCTTCTTTTAAAAATTCCCAATATATACTCTGCGTAGTGAAAACCATAGAAAATATTTTTTTAAATGCCAAAATTGCTGTAAAACACAACAAAAAATTATCAAAAAGTTCTATGTATCTGAAAATGGCACCAGCGAAACTATGAGTTGGCCCACAAAAATCAAGTCTTCACACAGCAACGTAATGTGAATAATTGTATTGATATTCCCTCAATAATTCATTAATTGTAGCAACCTGCAGAATAAAGTTATCATGTCACTTATATGGCGCAGTGAAAGCTGTAAAACAAAGCACAAAAACAATGTCAGAATTGATGTGATTTTTCTCCCCATCCCCCCTTAAAAATGAATGAGTGTATGCACCTCTAAATAGAGCCTTTTAAAATACAAATTTAAAAATACAAACTCATGCCTTAAAAAAAAACAAGTCTTCATATGGCTATGTAGCTGAAAGTAAAAAAAAAAAAAAAGTTTTGACTTTTGAAATGTGCAGATGAAAAAAAAAACTTTCCAAATTAGGCAGCGTCTTTAAGGGATTAAACAACTGCTTTTATATCTCTAGAACGTGCTGATAAAATGTAAAAATGGGCACCACAAGTAAATAGAAAAATAACTAAAGAAAAAAAAAGAAAGAAAACAATCACTAAAGTTTGGCTAATGGCCGGCCTTCTTATTTACTAAAATATTGGAAAATTCTATTGTATGTATAAAAACCCTAATTGTAGTAACATAACACAATGTAGGGCCTGCATGACTGCCCAGGTACCTTTGTAAACTGCACCTTCTATATCTTTGTAATAACTGCATTCTGTTCACACTTTCATCTGTTGTCCTTCTGTTTCTAGGCGAGCTGACATTAGAAGAGTTTATCGGTGGAATAGAAAAGGATGCAGAGCTTCTTGATATTATTTCAAAAAGTTTTGATCTCACCAATGTGTTGAAAACTATTCAGAATGGAAGACGGAGAAGTATCCCATAAATTGAGTGTCATGAACTTGGGATCACTGTGTCTTGCTTTCTGGGGATCTATGTACAGATCATTTGGGGATTTTTCTGTAATGATGGTGGCTGCTAAGCCTGAATGATGAGACCAGCAAAAGTAACATACAAACTTTATGCACTTTCTAAGAACTGCCTTGAAGGAAGGTTTAGGCCCCTTTCACTTTTTATTAAATTTGGTTAACAAAGAAACAACCAAACAGTACAAACAGATCACAAAATTGTTATAATAAAATATGTCTGGAATAATGTCCAACGTCATGGAAGATGTTACAATGGATGAATATCTGAATTTCAACCAAGCATTAATACAGAACAATAAGATGGAGACAGCACCAACAAAGAAGCAGTGAAAAATGTGCTGTTTTTTACTCCATATTGTGGCAGTCCAAATGCATGCAACGTTTTGGCTAATCTTTAGCCTCATGCTTGAGGAAGGCTAAGGATTAGCTGAAACGTTCCATGTTTTTGGACTGCCACAGTAGGGATTAAAAAGAACACCTTTTTCACCACTTCTTTGTTGGTGCTGTCTCCATCTTTTTGTTCTGTTCTACTGAGGACCATTGGACAAAGCTGGAGGGAGCCTGTGGAGCGAGCCTGTGCCTGTTTTGCCTTACTGAGGGGTGCTGTATGCATTTCTTTTTTCCAAGCATTAATACAGGTTAGTCCAGTTTTAGGGTATGGCATTGAGACAGTTTTATACATATGCAGACTGTAACATTGGAACCTAAGAGGGAAGGATAACAATGTGGAACATAGAAAGAAAATGAACATGGAGTGAGAAGAGTGGAAAAGAGGGAGGGTCATATGGGGGAGGCTTATGATGTGATTATTGCATTATTTCTTGCGTTAGAGAGATTGAAGTATCAGATAGCAATCCAGCGGTTCCAGATCTGTTTGAATTTAGTGCGACAGTAGGAAGCATTAGCAGCCAATTCCTCTAGGTGGTATATATGGTATACTTTAGGAAAGCCATTGCACTTCTGACAGAGATGTTTCGGCTTCACACACATTTTTATTTAGCTTTTTTATTATGCATGCATTTTTGTGGTGTTTGATGCCTTTTTTCCACAAATACTCTCTTATTAGATGGGATTTAGTCTGTGGAGTTTTTTTTGCAAGTCATGCATGTTAAGAAATGTAAAACTTTGTACTCCACTCTGATGTCACTTCCTTTGTAGGTCTTTGTAAAAAAAAAAAAAAAAAAAACGAAAACAAAAAACGCAACACACATTGTGTGTTTTTCAAGCAGAAAAAAAATGACAGAAAGGGAGTAAAAAAAAAAAAACATCACAACCAGAGCATGCTGTAATCACAACCAAAGCATGCTGCAATTTGCAAAAAAAACATGGATACTGTACAACAAAAAAAATGAAACTCAACAAGAACACCACAAAAATGCATGTTTGTACTGTGATACATTTCTATTCTGGACGCATCATTTTCTGACAGCAAAAACTCTAAGCAGAAACTAGTTTTATTTTATGTAATATAACAAAGCTATACTAGTCTGTGCTCGGACAGTGAAAACTAATCTCTCAGCAATTCATTGATTTAAATCCAGTTTAAAGGACTTTAGAAGGGGATTGACTTCTATCTGGATTAGACAAGAATAGAGAAGATATTGTCTGACCTTTCAGAGTAAGTAAACACTACTTAAATTGGCTATAAACAGCTTTGCTCAACGTTCAGACTCAAAGTTGTTGTTTTTTTTAAATAAGGTCATGATAATTCTGACATATCCTTAAAATTGTTATTAAAGGATTTTGGAATACGTCAATAAATCTAATCTCTTTATACTATTTAAAATGAATGTTACTGATTATTGTAGATTCTCTTACATATTAATATTACAGTTAAACAATTCTTTTAATATATTAGATCTTGATATTTTTCTATAATTAACTATACAATGAAGGTTTACATTTTAAACCTTAAGCTGGCCATACACATTAGATGTGCATCACCGGAATATGATCATCTATTATAAATGGGGCTTTTCCACTCTCCTCCAATGGCTTAGATAGGGGGAGATCAGGAATGGGCAAATTGGATTTGAAATTATTTTGCTTGCAGGTTAATAAGCCAGAGGAGTCTGTCAGGGGCTTGCCCCCTCTCCCATTCAATACATATCCATGTTTTGTCGAGCTGAGGAAAGCATATGTATTGGAGGATCAGAAGGGATAGCTTTCGGCAAACCAACAGCTATCTCATTTGTATGGCCAGCTTTAGAATGAATGAAACTAATCCAAAGTAAGTTTGTTTGCAGACATTTGTTTTCTTTTCTATAGCTTTAGGGATAAGATTATGTTTTAACAACTACATGCATATGAAAAAACAGGTAGAAAACGGTGCTGCTAATTCCAACTACAGAAAATAAACAGCAACAAAGAAAAGGCACAGAATAATTATGTAGGATTGGTACATTTGTTCACTTTATTAGAGTTCAATAATGCGAACATGGAGACAGTACTACTGTATATGTGTGAGTAATAAAGGTCAATGATATAATCTCTCAGGAGCAATCACTAGTTTATGTAATCGTCTGAGTTTTGGATTAAATGGGTTATTTCACTTCTACAAATCGCATTTATCATGTAGACAAAGCTAATACAAGGCTTTTACTAATGCATTGTGATTGTCCATATTGCCTCCTTTGCTGGTGTCACTGCAATTTAGGACAAGTCCCAAATTAGGAGACTTCACTCTATTGTCTGTGGGATTCAAATTATGTTAATACATTTTCCCCAGGTGCCAGGGATCAGGGGAAGCGGCTGGCCTAAGAATCGCACATCCAGACTGCTTGCTGGTCATGTCAGTTCTCTTCCGAGCTACGCCCAGAGAGCCAATTTTATTAGATGTACATGGTGGATTTAGCCACCCCCCTTTAGCCATCAATTTACAAGTATACATTAAACAACGAATCAAAAGATTGACAATGGCGTTGCTAATGACACGTTCACACATTACTCAGCTATCTGGAAAATTCTATGTGTCTGCAAGTTCCTCTTTTCCTATAGATGTATCAAGTGATCATGACTCATATTTATTTTTAAGCATAAAGTAGCATCTAATGGAGATTAATGAAGAAGATGGTGACTATTTGATAATGAAATACAACTTAGCACAATTTTGTTCATCAAATACTTAATTTCTTTCACATTTTCCTCCTCTTGAACATAATTTGCTAATTGTCCAAACAGAGTTTCCTAATTGACTATATTCAGTTTAAACCAGGGCCTATGGGCCATCCATTAACTGAGATGTACCTTTCAGGACAGACCCTATATCGACAATGCAGATCTTATATCTGTTCTCTGCTGGGGAGGAGAAGGAGACACAAGTAAATAAGTGTTTTCCTACTCTTGAACACAGCCTGCTTAGGTATCCAGAGTAATCCCCCAATGACTACATTCTGACTGGATTCCCCAGATCAGGGCTGAAAAGCCATTCATCATCTATGGTAGATAGATGCATTTTCCCTGCACTTTTCTTTAAGTTATTCCCTGGACGGCACAGGGGCAGAATCGGAAGCGAGGAAATGTCCCGTAATCATCAGAGTTCAAAGTTAAAAGTTATCATGTCTAGGCTTCCATAGTTCTCAGCTTAATCATCAGGTTCAGTATTCATAGGCTGCATTGATGTGTGTGTGTGTGTGTGTGTGTATTCCTCTTTTTGTAGATTCTCCATGATTCACATTCAGTATACAGGTTGTTATTACAGTTAGGTGGTGATGATAACATCTTCTTTCTGTCTGACCTAAAGGTCCTTTTACACGGAAAGATAAATCGTATTAGCGATCGTAGATGAACGATCGAACGATGCAATGTAAATACCGTTTACACTGAAAGAGAAGTCGTTCACAATCTTCGTACTTTCGGTCGTTTTATAATCGTTATTACGATCGTTCCTTGCTCCTTGCCATAAGCATTACCATTACCATCTGCCAACGACTAAACGATTTTCGTTTAAACTGGAAGATTTTGCGAACGATGAACGATTAATTTATTGCCGGGACAAAAGATGCGATCAACGAGAAGCGAACGAAATCTCGTTCGTCGTTAAATCGTTACCCGTGTTTATACGCAACAATAATCGTGCAAATCCGAACGTTTGAACGATTATTTGAACGATAATCGGCTCGTGTAAAAGGGCCTTTACTGCCAATTTAATCAGAAACAACAAATTTAGTATCCTTTTACAAATAGAGCATCAACCATCAACCTATCATTTTACTTAACTAAATCAGTTAATTGAGTTCAATTAAAACAGAAAATCAGTCTAGTCAGTGGACAATTCTTTCTTAGAATTAGCAGCTCTATAAATTATCCTTAACCTCTTAGCATGCTCCACATCAGCAGCCACCCAAACCATACCATCCTCATCATGACATGTGCATGGCATGGTCTTTTTCGTTTCTCTTTTCCAATAAAATCTGCTCTGGTACCTGCTGTAATGGAACACCTCTTTTTTTGTTCTCAGACTCAAGCCTCAAGGATGATTAGCTAAGGTGTAGACCACTGAGTGGCGAGGTGGCGGCCATCTATATGTATCCGTTTCACATACCACATACACATTATCATTTTCTGACTGTTTGATGCTTCTGCTAAGTGGGTTGCTACTCTTTCAGTATATTATAAACCAGCCAGGTGTTTAAAACATTGTTAGTGAAGTTAGGACACAAATTACAACATAATGAACATAATGGGGCAAAGATGGAATGCTCAAACTTTACTCAATAATCCAATCCTGATTAAGCAATATCCAAGTGAGTCCACACCACCTTTCCTGACCCTCTCACAGTGTGGACTATTTGCTAATTCTGTAATCTCTCTCATTATTCTGCATATATCATAAGCATTAAGTATATTATCAATGTAAATAGGTTTGGCTTCACCAATGGTGGAATGGTTAACACAGCACTCAGTAGGGACCATCAAATATGGAATCCAGACTTTTCCTTTATATGAACTAGGTACTAGTCTTTGAGTACAGATTTGAAAAGGAATCACACACATGTTTATGTTCAACAGTCAGAGCTGATTTGTAAGGGCTCTTACTGCTTGAGAAATGACGGGGAGTGTCAAAAGGCTTGTTCTACACCCAGTATTTATCTACTTACTACCTCAGCCAGTATCTTCCTTTATTCTTGTTTTTACTACAGGCCAGGTGTCCCCTGAAAAACAGATCAACATAGACAAGGACATATTCATGCTGCCCCACCTTTGGAAACTTAATGTAGTCCATCTGCAATCTCTGAAATAGGCAAGATGGCCTAGGCATATGCCTTCCTGAAACTCTCAAAGTTTTTCCAACATTATTATAGGCACACATCATGTAATCTTGGACAGACCTGGTGGCAGCCTGCTGGACCCTGGGATTCCCACCATATCTCCTCCTGACACATACATGAACCCATGTGCTGAATTCATCATCAACAGGCCGAGTGCACATGAGAAGGCACCATTTTACCTACCCTCCAGAGCTTGTCATCACTCATTGCTCTTACTTTAGAGTAGTGATGATCGAGCACCACGATGTTCGGGTGCTCTTGCCGAACACTAGGTGGTGCTCGAGTGCTTGGCCGAGCACCCTAGTATAATGGAAGTCTATGGGAGAAGACCAGGCACCCCCTGCTCTGCAGAGGGAAGGGTGTCTGGTTGATAGGGAAACATGAGAAAATGGTGTAAACACCACTGATATGGTTAGGGAACAGCATGGGGAGGATGTCTAGCTGCATCTTGGACACTGAAGTCACTGCTATTAACGATGATGGCCGACTATTACGCCACTTTTACGGAATGACAAAAATACAAAAAAAAAACCCAAGATAATATCGATTTTACAGGAAATATTGTTAGGAAACATATATTTAATTGTACGTTAAGCGTAAGTGCTGCCAAAAATTACACGGATGAGGCACTCCCATACAACAGGTATATCACATAAAGGAGGGCCTCATTCACATTGTGGTATAATTGTGGGACCCTGACACTCATAAAGCCTGCCAAAAATTACAAGGAACAGGCACTCCAATACACCCTTTATTACACATAAAGGAGGGCATCAGAGACACCCGTGAAAAATTATCATTGATGGCCTGCTGCTGACACTCCAAAACAATAGGGGTGACATGCTGCTGCGTAGACCACAAAAAAAATTAAGGGTGACACACAGCTGACGAGCAGACCGTAAAATAAATTTAAGGGTGACACGTGGCTGCCGAGCTGACCGTCCCAAAAATGTAAGGGTGACACTCTGCTGCCGAGCTGACCGACAAAAAAAATTTAAGGGAGACATGCCGCTTAGCTGAACGTCTGAAACATTAGAAGTGACATATAGCAGAGCTGAGCGTGTTAAAAATTATTTTTGACATGCCGCTTAGCTGAACGTCAAACATTAGAAGTGACATGTAACAGAGCTGAGCGTGTAAAACATTATGGTTGAGGTCCTGCTGGTGAGCTGACAGGCCAAAAAAAATATGTTGCAGGCCCAGCTGGTGAGCTAACCGGCTAAAAAATTAGGGTGCAGGCCCAGCTGGTGAGCTGAGCGTGTAAAAAATTATTGTTGAGGGCCTGCTGGTGAGCTGACAGGCCAAAAAATTATGTTGCAGGCTCAGCTGGTGAGCTGACCGACTAAAAAATTAGGGTGCAGGCCCAGCTGGTGGACTTCGAGGGCAGCCTAATAAGCAGTTTCATATGATGGAGGAAGAGGACGAGAAGAGGAAGGGGTACATGATAATACAGTGTATTCAATACACCCTAAAAGCCAGATTTAAGGTTCCTTCATGTTAAGCCGCTTTCCTCTGGTGGAGTAGAGAAGTCAGGGGCAATCCAGGCCTTGTTCACTTTGATAAGCGTCAACCTGTCAGCATTGTCAGTTGACAGGCGGATGCGCTTATCAGTAATTATGTCCCCAGCGGCACTAAATACCCGCTCAGACAAAACGCTGGCGGGGCCAGTACCTCCAAGGCGTCCAAGGAACTACGCACTCTGCCGCCAGCGTTGTCAGATGGAAATTTGTGGAGCAATTTTTCCACAAGGGTAGAGATGAGCGAGCACTAAAATGATCGGGTGCTCGTTATTCGAGTCAAATTTTTCCCGATGCTCGGGTGCTCTTTTCGAATAATGAACCCCACTGAAGTCAATGGGAGACTCGAGCATTTTTTGCAGGGGACCGAAGCTCTGCATAGGGAAGGTTGCATGAAAACCTGGAAACCTCAGAAAATGATGGAAACACCACGGAAATGGACAGGAAACAGCAGGGGCAGCATGCATGGATGCCTCTGAGGCTGCCTAATCGTACCATTATGCCAAATTCTGGGCAACAGCCTGGTGGTGACCCTCAAGACAATTGTGCTGACCCAGACCAAGATGGGCAAGGCACATGCCCATCACATGTTAGTAAAGCACCCAACTAGGTGCAACGAAGGTCCATCACCGCCTGCGGGTGACACCACTGCCCATGCTGGCACTGCTGTCCTATCCCCCGCCCCACGATGCAGGCATAAGCCTGACACAGCGTGGTGACAGCTTGGTGACCAAGTTAGATTGAGGTAGCAGGTGAACCACCCAAAAATTTACCCTGACACAGCATGGCGGTGAACCCAGAGTGACCAAGTGAGACTGAGGTAGCAGGTGAAGCACTTAAAATTTTACCCTGACACGGAATGGTGGTAAACGTCAGACGCCGCCTGCATTAGATTAGGGATAGAGCTGCTGTCTGTCAGGGAGAGTGTTAGGGACTCAATTTAGATTTTGGTTAGGCAGGAATCACCCACAAAGAACCCAACAGCCCTTCTAAGGGCTACAAGCACCTTTTTTTTGGCTCCTCCTGGCTGCTGCATTAGATTAGGGATAGAGCTGCTGTCTGTCAGGGAGAGTGTTAGGGCTTCAATTTAGATGTTGGTTAGGCAGGAATCACCCACAAAGAACCCAACGGTCCTTCTAAGGGCTACAACAACCTTTTTTTTTGGCCTCCTCTCGCTGCTGGCTGGGACTTGTAGTGCAGCTACCGCCATCTTGGCTGCACACTGTTAGGGCGTGAAATTAGAATGTGGTTAGGCAGGAATCATCCACAAAGAACCCAACGGTCCTTCTAAGGGCTACAACGACCTTTTTTTTTTGGCCTCCTCTCGCTGCTGGCTGGGACTTGTAGTGCAGCTACCGCCATCTTGGCTGCACACTGTGCACAGCGACTGGTGGCAGAAGGGACAGCACGTGGTCCACACAGACCCAAAAGAAATTGCCCAAAGTCCTCTCAGTACTCATTTTTGCTGCTGTTGTACCTTGGCTTGCTGAGATCTGTAGTGCAGTCTAGGGAATACGTTTTTTTCTCTGTTATATGTATATTACAGTCCAGTGAACAATTATGTTGTGTGCTGTACAGTAGCGTCAGTCTAGGGTATACGTTTTGTCTCTCAGTTATATATCCTACAGTGCAGTACATAATT
>ONZH01012488.1:0-82854 GCA_900303285.1 Rhinella marina
GTGTCAGGCTTATGCCTGCATCGTGTGGCTGGGGATAGGAGAGCAGTGCCGGCATGGGTGATGGACCTTCATTGCACCTAGTTGGGTGCTTCCCTATATATTCCCACCGTGCCAGCCATGGGTTGTACATTAACTAATAACAGGGAAAAAAAAAAAATTTTACAGGAGGGTCAACCGCAGACACTCCAAAACAATTTTACATGAGGGAGTGTCTCCCCGTCTGCAATCGTGTTCGGTCAGGCTGTCAGTAGGTACACCACCTCTGTCGTCCGCAGAAGCGGCCACTATGAGGAAGGCCACGGTGAGAACATCCCCTTTTCAATTGAGAGCAAGTGTAGAATTGTAGGAGGATAACACTTTTCTTCCGCAGTGGATTCACCTTACCCTTTATCATTGCCAGACAACAGTTAGTGAAAAAGTAATTGGCAATGATGAAGAAAATGTAACGGTGCAGTGGACCGTCTGTGACGCAAAACCTATATATTCCCACCATGCCAGCCATGGGTTGTACATTAACTAATAACAGGGAAAAAAAAATATTTTACAGGAGGGTCAACCGCAGACACTCCAAAACAATTTTACATGAGGGAGTGTTTTCCCCGTCTGCCATCGTGTTCGGTCAGGCTGTCAGTAGGTACACCACCTATGTCGTCCGCAGAAGCGGCCACTATGAGGAAGGCCACGGCGAGAACATCCCCTTTTCAATTGAGAGCAAGTGTAGAATTGTAGGAGGATGACACTTTTCTTCCGCAGTGGATTCACCTTACCCTTTATCATTGCCAGACAACAGTTGGTGAAAAAGTAATTGGCAAGGATGAAGAAAATGTAACGTTGCAGTGGACCGTCTGTGACACAAAACCTATATATTCCCACCATGCCAGCCATGGGTTGTACATTAACTAATAACAGGGGAAACAAATAAAATATTTTACAGAAGGGTCAACTACAGACACTCCTAAACAATTTTTTAGGATGGTCAACTTCGGACACTCCAAAACAAATTTTTTGGAAGTTCGTCTACAGACATTTGACTGCTACCTCAATCTAACATGGTCACTTGTTGGTGTCAATAAGCTGTCACCATGATGTGTCAGGCTTATGCCTGCGTTGTGGGGAGGGGGATAGCACAGCAGTGCCAGCATGAGCAATGGTGTCACCTGCAGGCGATGATGGACCTTCGTTGCACCTAGTTGGGTGCTTCCCTAACATGTGATGGGTATTTGCCTCGCCTTTCTTGGTCTGGGTGAGCACAATTGCCATGAGGGTAACCACCAGGCTGTTGCCTGAGAATTTGGGGTAATGGTGGGATTAGGCAGCCTCAGAGGCATCCATGCATGCTGCCCCTGCTGTTTCCTGTCCATTTCCGTGGTGTTTCCATCATTTTCTGAGGTTTCTAGGTTTTCACCCAGCCTTCCCTAGGCAGAGCCTTGGTCCCCTGCAAAAATGCTCGAGTCTCCCATTGACTTCAATGAGGTTCGTTATTCGAAACGAGCACCCGAGCATTGGGAAAAGTTCGACTCGAATAACGAGCACCCGAGCATTTTAGTGCTCGCTCATCTCTAGAGGTGTGCGATACACTAGCCGCAGTCTAGAGAATATTTTTTTTCACTCAATTACATAAACTACAGTCCAGTGAACAATTGTGAGGTGTGCGATACACTAGCCGAATTCTAGAGAATACGTTTTTATTCTCAGTTATATAAACTACAGTCCAGTGAACAATTGTGAGGTGTGCGATACACTAGCCACAGTCTAGAGAATAATTTTTTTCACTCAATTACATAAACTACAGTCCAGTGAACAATTGTGAGGTGTGTGATACACTAGCCGCAGTCTAGAGAATACGTTTTTATTCTCAGTTATATAAACTACAGTCCAGTGAACAATTGTGAGGTGTGCGATACACTAGCCACAGTCTAGAGAATACGTTTTTATTCTCAGTTATATAAACTACAGCCCAGTGAACAATTGTGAGCTGTGCGATACACTAGCCGCAGTCTAGAGAATAATTTTTTTCACTCAATTACATAAATACACGGCTACTGTGCAGCACACGACAGAATATTTCACTGCGCTGTAGGATATCTAATTGAGAGAAAAAACATATACCCTAGACTGACGCTACTGTACAGCACACGACATAATTTTTCACTGGACTGTAGTATATATAACCGAAAGAAAAAACGTATTCCGAAGACTGCACTACAGATCCCAGCAAGCCAAGGTACAGCAGCAGCAAAAATGAGTACTGAGAGGTCTTTGGGCAATTTCTTTTGGGTCTGTGTGGACCACGTGCTGTCCCTTCTGCCACCAGTCGCTGTGCACAGCGTGCAGCCGAGATGGCTGTAGCTGCACTACAAGTCCCAGCCAGCAGCCGAGAGGAGGCCAAAAAAAAAGGTTGTTGTAGCCCTTAGAAGGAGCGTTGGGTTCTTTGTGGATGATTCCTGCCTAACCACATTCTAATTTCACACCCTAACAGTGTGCAGCCAAGATGGCGGTAGCTGCACTACAAGTCCCAGCCAGCAGCCAGGAGGAGACAAAAAAAAAAGGCGCTTGTAGCCCTTAGAAGGGCTGTTGGGTTCTTTGTGGGTGATTCCTGCCTAACCAACATTTAAATTCAGGCCCTAACACTCTCCCTGACAGACAGCAGCTCTATCCCTAATCTCATGCAGCAGCCAGGAGGAGACAAAAAAAAAAGGTGCTTGTAGCCCTTAGAAGGGCTGTTGGGTTCTTTGTGGGTGATTCCTGCCTAACCAACATCTAAATTCAGGCCCTAACACTCTCCCTGACAGACAGCAGCTCTATCCCTAATCTCATGCAGCAGCCAGGAGGAGACAAAAAAAAAAGGTGCTTGTAGCCCTTAGAAGGGCTGTTGGGTTCTTTGTGGGTGATTCCTGCCTAACCAACATCTAAATTCAGGCCCTAACACTCTCCCTGACAGACAGCAGCTCTTTTCCTAATCTCATGCAGGTGGCATCTGACGTTCACCGCCATTCCGTGTCATGGTAAAATTTTAAGTGTTTCACCTGCTACCTCAGTCTCACTTGGTCACTCTGGGTTCACCACCATGCTGTGTCAGGGTAAATTTTTGGGTGGTTCACCTGCTACCTCAATCTAACTTGGTCACTTGTTGGTGTCACTACCACGCTGTCACCACGCTGTGTCAGGCTTATGCCTGCATCGTGGGGCAGGGGATAGGACAGCAGTGCCAGCATGGGCAGTGGTGTCAGCAGGCGGCGATGGACCTTCGTTGCACCTAGTTGGGTGCTTTCCTAACATGTGCCAGCGCATGTGCCTTGCCCATCTTAGTCTGGGTCAGCACAATTGCCTTGAGGGTCACCACCAGGCTGTTGCCCGAGAATTTGGGGTAATGGTGGGATTAGGCAGCCTCAGAGGCATCCATGCATGCTGCCCCTGCTGTTTCCTGTCCATTTCCGTGGTGTTTCCATCACTTTCTGAGGTTTCCAGGTTTTCTCCCAGCCTTCCCTAAGCAGAGCCTTGGTCCCCTGCAAAAAATGCTCGAGTCTCCCATTGAAGTCAATGGGGTTCGTTATTCGAACCGAGCACCCGAGCATCGGGAAAAATTTGACTCGAATAACGAGCACCCGAGCATTTTAGTGCTCCCACATTCTATTTCTAACATCCTAAAAAAAAAGAAAAATTTACAAAATGATGCCAACATAAAATAAACATATGGGGAATGTTAATTAATAACTATTTCGCAAGAAAAAAAAACAATTTGTCTTAATATCAGAGAAGTTAAAAGTTAGAAAATTGCAAATTTTTACAAAATTGTAAATTTTGGATTTTTTTTTATACGTAAAGGAAAAACATATCAACTCAAATTCAGCACTAACATGAAGTACAATGTGTCACGAAAAACAATCTTAGAATCCCTTGGATCGGTAAAAGCGTTCCACAATTATTACCAGGTAAAGTGACACATATCAGATTTGAAAAACAGGGCTTTGGCATTTGGCCCAAACCAGCTTTTGCTGGATGGGGTTAAAGATGAATCTATCCTCTGACCCAAATCTTGTGCTGTGCTGAGATTGCTGTAATGTATTTTCACAGTTGTAAATGCACAGTATAATATTCATGAATATGCTGAGAATATTTTATTCTCCTGATAATTTGTCATTAGTGGATTACTTTGAAGAAATGTGAAGTATTTTCAAAGTTATAAAAAGTTAATTCTTAATTTATCATGTAAATTTCATTTCTCATTGTACCATTTACTCATTAAAAACCGAAATATGATAATCTGCCACTGTACCAGAGCAAAAACTGCCAGAACCTTTAACAGAAAAACAAGCACAAGTGAGCAGTGTCTAAGTACATTCTTCCTCCAGAGTGGAGGTCACAGTGTTGGGCCCCAAGAAATCACACATTTATCACCTGCAGATCTGTCACTGGTGATTGCTGGATCCCGCACAATGAGACTGAGGCAGTCACCGTAATATGCAGCCCTGTTCCATTCACAGAAAATGTCAATCTTGGCAGTTCAAGCCCTTAGATGCTGTGGTCAATAGCAACTGCAGCACTTAAGTGGCTTGATAGAGGAAGGTGGATCCCTCTGTCACTCTATAACCCCATTGGCTTTGCAACCAAACAGCACAACAACAACAAAACATTCCTCAGTCCCAAACACCAACACACACTCAGCCCTTTAAAGAGTTATTCCCATCTTAGATAATGGGAGCATATCGCTAGGATATGCCCCCATTGTCTGATAGGTGCGGGTCCCACCTCTAGGACCCACACCTATATCGAGAATGAAGTGGGGCAATGAACGGAGGGCGCACTGCGTATGTGCAGCCGCCATCCATTCATTTCTATGGGGTCGCTGAAAATAGCTGAGCACTGGCTTGGCTATTTTCGTCAGCTCCATAGAAATGAATGGGAGCGGTGGCTGCACACGTGCGTTGCGCTCCCATTCATTTCTATGCGAGCAGCAGGGATCTGCACCTGGTGGTGGCCGGACCCCGGGATACCTGGGGTCCTCCAGACACAGCGCTCCCCGCTCCGTTCTCAACATAGGTGCGGGTCCCAGCGGTGGGACCTGCACCTATCAGACAATGGGGGCATATCCTAGCGATATGCCCCTATTGTCTAAGATGGGAATACCCCTTTAAAGGGATTCATATGATCATTGGTCACAGAAAAGCTTGGAAAACAGTGCAAGTGCAACATTGAGGGGCATTTATTAACCTATTTATGCCACTATTGTGGTGTTACAAGGTTGCATTTATGGAGCACCATAATTTGCAACTTTTTAAGCTTAAGTGGCAAGAAAAGGCCCACCGTATTTACTTACGCCAGAAACTAGCGTTAGTTATAGCTCAGGTCTATGCCAGCCCGTGACTGGCTTACATTTGAGTTTCTGGAGCACAGAGTGCCACTTAGTAAATTAGGTGCCAGTTTTGATAAATGTCCCTAAATTAATTTGTATAGCTGGAACTATACAATCATTTATTTTTTACATTTTGCAACCTTCCCAGCTCATTTCATTCTTTGTTTGTATTGTATTTCATGTGGCCAAATTTTCATGTGCGTTAAATCTACCCATAGCCAACAGACCTCACTGGATGTTAATAGCTCGTATTATAGAAATTGCATTGTTACTGTGCCATTCATTTCATACTTTAGTGTCCTGTAATCAGCAGTGTATTAAACAGTAATTGCACCCCTGCTGCAGTATTGCTTATTCATTTTGGTTTGTTATTTTATAACAATGTGAGCAAAAAACACACTATAATCAGCTTAATCAGTTTACGCTTAAAGATTTATTATTTTATACTTATAGATATTATAAATACTGCACAAAGGTAAGAGGCATATTACCATATCATTATGCTATAGTTAACTGCAGTGACGTGCATAAAAGAGACGGGGCCTCACAGAATCAAATTAAAATGACATCCTTACTATAGTCTGAATTTTTAACTCTTTGTCAATTTCTCACCTCTACCCCCCTCCCCCCTTTCTAACTGTGCAGTACCTTTTAAGCGACAATCACTGCATGGCCTAGACGAGTCTATAGTATGCTTGCCTAGCTTTCAAATTTCAAGAGATCAGTGACATATTTAGGGTAGTCAAATAGTCCAAGGTCTCATATGTAAGAATTTACACCGTGTCTGTGGCGCATGCATAGATATAATAACGCATGCCAAAAGAGTCCTTTTGGTTCAAGCAGTATACAGATATGTCCTTCAATATCTTTCATCTTGGCTCAACATGTCTCAAGATGTGTGGTGAGAGACTGGGAAACCTGCGTTGAAACCTACCTGAGGTATAACTATACCAGAGCAGAGGTTAAAGAGGACCTGTCCCCTCTCCTGACATGTCTGTTGTAGTAACTATCTGCATTCCCCATGTAAAAACAATTCTTGAGCATCTATTCTTTTGACTCTATGTTGTGCCATTCCTCTATTATTTATATTAGATGTTATTAATAAATTTTCAGCAGCTTGCAGTAAAGGTACAACTGGATGTTATCAGTTGGGGGGGTGGGGTGTCACTGCCCTTTCTGAAAAAAGCAGCACTGATTGGATAGAGTCAGACACACCCACTACTAGTAACACCCAGAAGTACTTTTACTGCAGACTGCTAGCAATTTATTTGTAAACTTCTAGCAGGAATAATATAGGAGAGGCACAACATAGAGTCATAAGAATAGATGATCCAGAATTGTTATTACATGGGGAATGCAAGTGGTTACTAGAACTGACATGTCAGGAGAGGTGATAAGTCCTCTTTAATGTAATGTCATTATGTAGTGTGTACCTCAAAGGCTATGTGGAGAATAAGGAGGAAGTGTGGCCAGGCACACCCTTATTAACAATTGTTAGATATGGGCTGGATCCACCTCTTCCTCTAGTAGTAAGGAGGGGGGTTATATGTACACCATGAGAGTGTGAGCAGCCAGAAGCGGAGGGAGCTGCAGATTTAAACTGAAAGCGGCAAGTGGAGTTATAGTATATGTGCCAGCCCCTGGGGAAAGAACAGAAGGTTTAGTGGCCATACAAGGAGCATGGTGAAAAATAATACCAGGCAACACATATACAGTATTCTTGCTTTGGACTTCATTGCATTGTGGGATGGACAATAAACTTCAGGTCCCCTACTACACTAAAGTACAGATTTTGTCTGTTCGGAGAGACTGCACCCCACTGCGGGCACTGTGGATACACAGATCTAAGGATAGAGAAAGGGCACCCTAGATTAGAGAGATTGTGCAGCCCAATAAGAGACAGACTCAAGTATACTGCCTGCCCTTCTCTACACACAGCCCAGGGGAAAATATGTAAGCCACCTGCAAAGACTGTGCATATGTTTAAAAATAAAAAAGTGCAAACCACCCAACTACCTTAGTAAAGGCCAGTGAAATGTTTGCATTGAAATCGGCCTCATTATTGCATGCACCGACACTTGCATTGCCTGTGCAAATTTCTTGGGAATCCTTCCTTGCACCCCCAAATCAAGGGTAACTTGCACCATTATCAGGTAGGAGGTCTCCTCTAAACCAGGGTGTGCCCTGAAGGGAAGAAAAAGGGCACCCTTCACATCATTGCACGGCCCAGGGAGCAGCAGAGTGAGGACTGTCACCATGAGTACTGAATCAGCACCATTCAGTGATGAACATTTCTCATTTCTCCAGGGTTATCGATTTTAGCGTAACCTTATCTAGAGTCTAGCAAATATAATTGATTGCAATTGTGTCACTGCTAATGATACTTGCTTGTTTTCCTGATACATGACATTCTTTGAAATCACCCCGCGGTGTAATTCTTCTTTTGAATATAGAATCCATTCCCCCCCCCTTAGGTGGGTATAATGTTGTAACGCCGTGCACAAACTTCTGGGAAAAGAATTGGTTTTATGTTTCAGAGCTTGCTCTGATGACTGTAATGTAAAAGACTTACTGTGAAATGTATTTCCAGAGATTTGAACACAAAGCGCTCAGGGACAGGGTAGGTGTTGTTCAGAAGGCTTAGTAAAGCTGTCACCGTTGTTAATGTCTATTTTCATGAGGTTGTGTCCCAAGTATGAAGAGAGACAGGAACACAATCACACCAAATCGTACTTGTCAACTCCCCAACATACTCATAGAGAAAGATTCTTGAATGAGCTGGCAAATCTCCTGGCACAAGGAAAATAGTCCTGTGTGGGGCCCTGGGGCACTGCTGTCTCAGATTCAGGTCCGTTATCCAAGTATACATAGAGGGGAGCTTCCATGGCATGTAAATTGGGCACAACCTACTTTAAAAGGGTGGGCTGTAAAAAGGCTCATGAAAATGCTTCTAGCAAGGATTATAATTATTAGGCTCCCTCATATAAGTGACTGATAAAAACTGGTCAAAAGAGCCAAAATTATCACAAAAATATATTATTTAACTAAGAATCAATTTAGGCAGTGTTCCAGAATTTGATGGTGTTGGGATTGAAAGGGTCTTCCTTTATTGTTCTCATTTTTTTAAGTTTTTCTCATTTTTTTTCTCTCTGTCCCCGAGTGGAATGGGGTGGTTTTTGTGGTGGAATTAAATGTATATCTTTTTTTATTGTCATTATGTCTTTGGTCATTTGTATTATGACTACACTGATAAAGATTTATATTAAAAAAGTGTATGTCAATATCCAGAAAAACCTCTTGAATCTTACTTAGGAAAAGTTGGCCAGTATGATTAAAAAAAAACCTATATGCAAGTACTGCATACAATACACAGAGCACACCTAACACATACATGCATACATACATCTCAAATGACTACAAACACATTACACATACTACATATAGTACACACTCTCCAGTTCATTATATTCTCCATCTGCAATGTAAACATCCTTAGGGTGCAAGAACCTTTCTGTAATCTGGCCATGTGACTGTGGTGGTACTAAATTCCTTCACTCCTTCAAGGAGTGTTTAGTCTATTTCTGTTGTTAAACATGGAAATAAAACATTTTGTGATTTTGTTGCAATTTTATTGCCATTTTGCCCCAAGTTTCAGAAATCCATGGCATGCTAATGTGTGATTTTATGGTACTAGAGGCACATTTGCCAATTTGACAGCCCTAGTAGTCAGGGAAGAGAATTGTTTAGGGTAGGATGCTCACATTACCTCATGGACTGCCACCACTAAAAGTACTTTCAGTACGAATCTGCGAAGAAAAGGAAGCAGGGAAACAAACATAGATCACTATTTAAGGAGACAAAAACAGTGGCACCATAGAAACTTTCTTCTCAGCAGGTGATAAATGTGATGTACTTAAAGGGGTTGTCTCACTTCAGCAATTGGCATTTATCCTGTACACGTAGAAAAAGTTAATACAAGGCACTTACTAATGTATTGTGACTGTCCATATTGCTTCCTTTGCTGGCTGGATTAATTTTTCCATCACACTATAAACTGCTTGTTTCCAGGGACTATGGCCACTGCTGCAACCCAGTGGTGATGGCTGTGCTTGCACACTATAGAAAAAAACTGCCGGCCTCTCCAGCCACCTTGTATCTGTGCTGCAGTAACGTTCCTCTGCTTCTGTCACTCGCAACATTGTGAGTGGGAACTACGCAAACTACTTCCACTGGGGTGTTAGCAAGGGGGGCACTCTGATTTTTCCCCACACTCGAAAGAGATAGGAAACAATCTTGTGATCTGTCTGTAAAGCACTGTGAAATATGTCAGCGGTATATCAATGAGTAAAATAAATAAGTGTATCTGTTGCAAAAGTTATACCAATCACAATATCCGGTATGTAGAGATGAGCAAAGTTTTAATAAATTAAATAAAGTTAGCCCAAAAATTTGATTAGTAAACAAAATAATTTGTCACAAATCGCTATAAATGAGGTATACCCAGGCCACTCTGCCTTAGCATATGGCCACACAAAGCGGCTGTACTGTGGTGGGTTGCAGCCATGCTGCGGTTAAGATAATAATGACTGCACTGTATAGTCCTTCTTTATTGTTAATGGCTGTGCACCACCTTTAAACAGGTGCTGTTGCTGGTATGATGTTTGGCTGGTTAGGTGGGGGCACATTATACATATTATTGCTGTTCTTGCCTATAATTAGAGATGAGCGAGCATGCTCGGCAGAGCATGCTCGAGTGCCATTTTTGCGTACGCATTTTAAAATTTGTACGCTATTCATATGCATTTTAATCTATACGCAAATGCGTACGAATAGCGTACAAATAGCGTACAAATTCAATACAAAATTCAATTTGTACGCTATTCGTATGCTATTCGTACGCATTTGCGTATAGATTAAATCATGCGTATGAATAGCTGACGAATTTTAAAATGCGTATGCAAATACGCAAAAATGGCACTTGAGCATGCTCTGCCGAGCATGCTCGCTCATCTCTACCTGTAATCTGTAATCTCCTGCAAGTTATTTGACAGTAAACACAAAATATTAATCAGCTCTGGCATACCTACTTCTTTGACCTCAGAGCTCTCCTGCCCTACTGGTGGGAGCCCTTCTTCTGCCATCTGCTTTTCCTCCTTTTCCACATCAACTAATATTGTTGAGAATATATCATCAGGAACATCCAGCTCCTCCTCTCTCTGCATCTTACTGACTTTTCAAGGACATGGGTACTTTGAAGTATGATTTGGAAGACGTAAAGCCAGCAAAAGATGAAGATGGTCATCATTAAGACCTGGCCCCTTAAGGGGTGCAGACTGGATGGTATTGGTTGGCATGTTGGCAGTGGAATAATAAAGGCTTCCATCTTATTGGTATTGAATTACTTTTACTACTGATGTAGAAATGAGTAAATGTAGGAATAAATAAATAAAACTGATGCAGAATAAGTCTCCTGCACTCTCCTTGCACTGTCCCTGCAGTCTCTCTGCACTGTCCCTGCTCTCTCCCTCTCCAATATTCTTCTATTAATCATTTTCAGCAACACTGTCCCTAGTGCATGAGTGCTTGCCACATCTCTCACTATTCTCAGCTCACAGGACAATGACGGAGACCACCCCGGATGATGGTTTTATAGGGCTGTGACATCACAGGAGATGGCTATATGCCAATTGGCTGGCTGCATGGCATTATGGGTGATCTCGCGTTCCCAGGCTTCTTACTTTCATTATGTAACATGCGCAGCTGCAATTTAGGAAAAACTGATTAGTTACCAGAAAGTGCAAGGAAATTTGTATGTGTTGGGAATCTACAGTAAGTTTTCCTAAACTTCAGACTAGCGACATAAGAAGTACGAAATATTTAAAGTATTGCGTCGGAAGGTGTTCAGCAAGTGCCACATTACTTTCATGCTCTACAAAATCATTCAGGTAGTGTAGTAAAGATCGGATTCCCAACTTTTCTGCCTCTACATATTCTAAAAACAAAATAAAAATTTCAAAGTTATAACAAGATATGGAGCATCCCATTGGGAATCTCATGTTGTAATAATAATGGCCCTGGAAGAAACAGCCCAAAAGGTGGAAGCATTCAGTGAACCGGCAATAGCCAAGAGGCAGACTTGACTTCACCATCAATGCTCCAGAACCTGCCTGTCCTAAGAGGTGAATGCAATGTCAAATGAAGCATAGTGAACTCTGGACTCATCCTTATCTATCCTCTCTTGGTCACTGTGGCTGCCTTGGGGAAAGATAAATGTGGGTTATGTGAAATTTGTACCATTCTTTTATGGAGATGAACCTCTCAGATTATGAAAGGTGGATCTAGAAAGGGCCCCGCGAATATGCCATTAAGGATTTCTTGCTGTAATTTTCTTTTCACTACTTTTGGTTGATTCTTAGCCGATTTTAAGTTATCATCAAAGGATGGGTTATCGCAAGGGACAAAGGGGTTCCTAAAACTGGTAATAAATCCATCCCGCAATCTGGCCACTTCCCTAGCTTTAGGATACCGTGCAAGCCATGGTTCCATCCTTAGGATATTCACTGGGGTTCTCTTTTTGAGGGGGAGCTAAAGTGGCAGATTTAGATGTAGCCAGCGTAGCTTTTTTGAAACATCATACTGCCAGATATGCTCCACAGCAATGTGAACATTTGTTCCTAAAGCAGCAAGTGGAATACCATCTGTAGTGGCTTTCTTAGCTTATCTTGAGTAGCATTCTTGTGCACTTTTGCTCTTCCTATCAAATTGAGCGCCATGATTGTGTGGTACATATAGGTGTGTTTGCTCCTCTTCTCATTGGTTGCTGTATGCACATAGAGGTCACTAGGAGCAACACACCTATATGTGCAGTGTCCATGCTCCTAGATATAGATGCCCAACGGCATAGTTAGGTTTAGCGTAGGACCTGCCTGACCTGAGACCACCGTGACGCTGGGTAGGTGGGCACAGATGTGTTTTGATCAAAATATATTGGCTAAGAGTCTCAGATTTTATCATATCAGAATGAGGTCTTAGTTTATACAGTATATATTGTTTGCATCTATTTTTGTGCACTAATACCCCCTCTTCTGTGATTTACTTTGATATATATATAGCCACTGACATCCGCAATCATTATTATCACATCATGCAGGATGTTTTTTATCCTTTTGTCTCTGTGAGTTTTGCTTAGTTTATAACATGTACCTGAGGGAGTGGCACCTTCAGGTGTGAATGCGCTCTTAGCTTATCTTGAGTAGCATTCTTGTGCACTTTTGCTCTTCCTATCAAATTGAGCGCCATGATTGTGTGGTACATATAGGTGTGTTTGCTCCTCCTCTCATTGGTTGCTGTATGCACATAGAGGTCACTAGGAGCAACACACCTATATGTGCAGTGTCCATGCTCCTAGATATAGATGCCCAACGGCATAGTTAGGTTTAGCGTAGGACCTGCCTGACCTGAGACCACCGTGACGCTGGGTAGGTGGGCACAGATGTGTTTTGATCAAAATATATTGGCTAAGAGTCTCAGATTTTATCATATCAGAATGAGGTCTTAGTTTATACAGTATATATTGTTTGCATCTATTTTTGTGCACTAATACCCCCTCTTCTGTGATTTGCTTTCATTAAAAAGCCAACAGATGTTTCGACCATTAAGGGCAGACATCGGGGCCTATATACCGATATGGGCATTGATCCCTCCTGGAAAGGTGTGCTTAGCCAGACAACTTGGCATCATGACTAGTAGCCACAAATTTATGTCTTGACTGTCCCATGATGGTGCCTAGAAGCCATACATTTTCAGAGCTGCTCATCATATCTAGGCCCTCTAAATCATATCAACATAAGAGAAAAGAGGGGGGCCCAATTTGCAAAAAGCATAATAGCAAACAGTATATTGAAAAACCTTGTAACTAGAGTTGAGCGAATCCTAAAAGATTCGGGGATTTGGTATTCGGCCCGAATTTTTAGCGGGATTCGTGGGTTCGGGCCGAATCACGAATCCCATTAAAGTCTATGGGAGACCCGAATATTTTTGCAGGGGCCAAAGGTTCTGCACAGTCAAGTTTGCCCCAACATCTGAAAACCTCAGAAAATGATGGAAACACCTTGGAAATGCATAGGAAACACCAGGGGCAGCATGTAGGGATGCCTCTGAGGCTCCCTAATTGCACCATTTTTTCTAAATCTGGCCAATAGTCTGGTGATGACCCCAAGGCAATTTTCAGGGACACAGTAATGGTGACCCACTTAAAAATGTTGCCTGACAACCTGGCGGTGAACCCCTGATTGTCTGTCTTTCAATAAGATTGCAGTATAAAGCATGGTGGTGAGCCTCAGTAGTAAGATTGCAGTGTAAAGCATGGTGGTGAGCCTCAGTATGACTTTTTGGATGGAGATTGCATGTGGTCACGTACTCCCTGGAACCCCATAGTCACCCCTTCTCTGATGTGCTACCCCAGAACATTCTCTGCCCCAATTCGCAAGACCTTTTGCAGTCTCAGTGTGCTGACAGTGGGGATTTACCAGTGTTGTCTGAGGAGGTGGTGGACAATGGCAAGACACAGGTGTCGGGGGGTGAGGTAGTTGTATGGGAAGCAAGTTACAGTGGGGACTCCTTGGGGGGACTTTCTCATGATGGGACAGATTCAATTGTGTTTAGAAAGGCTGATGGGCTTCCGTCAGCACTGTGTGTATAGAACCCCATGGCCTTTCATAAAAAATTTGGTTACAAAGCCGCATGACTCCTGAAAAATTGTTTTTAGAAAGCCGGATGACTTTCCTGAAAAATTGTTAGTAGAAAGACGGATGACTTTCCTGAAAAATTGTTAGTAGGAAGCCGGATGACTTTCCTGAAAAATTGTTGCTTATGCAACTCGGATGAAGAGGAGGAGGAAAGCAAGCAATTTAGGAGGTAGCCTGAGGTGGGGATGAGAACTGGGGGGATATCCATGACCTGTTCATCATGATGAACGTGAGGATGTCGGCGTTGTTGGTGGACAGGAGGGTCCGTTTGTCCGTAATGATACCCCCGGCGGCACTAAAAACCCTTTCAGACAGTACACTTGCAGCAGGGCAGGCAAGCACCTCAAGAGCGTACTGCGCAAGTTCTAGCCACCTGTCCAGCTTGGCCAGCCAGTAATTATATGGCGTGGAGTTATCGGTCAGGACGTTGGTCTGGTCCACGACATACTCCCTCACCATCTTGCGGTACTGTTCCGCCCTGCTCTGCCTGCCCTGTGGCTGTGTCGTACTGTCTTTCTGGGGTTTAAGAAACTTGGCAAAAGCATGGAATAGTGTACCCCTGCCCTTGGCGCCTACACTGACTTTCCCCCTCCTCTCCTCTCCAACTTCAGCCACTGCAGTCCGCCCCCTGTTGCTCGACTGGTCTGGAAAGGCCTGTAGCAGTTTCTGAACCAGGGCCTTGTGGTAGAAAGTGACTCGGGTGCTCCTTTCCTCCACGGGTATAAGTTGGGCAAAGTTGTCCTTGTAGCATGGGTCAAGGAGGGTGTACACCCAATAGTGATTGGTGGACAGTATCCTCTTGACCCGGGGATCACGACAAAGACAGCCAAGCATAAAGTCTGCCATGTGCCCTACTGTGCCAACACGCAAGCCTTCAGCCTCCTCACTTAGCGGACTCTCCATCTCCTCCTCCCCCCCTTCCTCCGACCCCAATTCATCCTCCTCAGCCCATACGCGCTCAACAGGTAGCATGGAATCACCCCCTGATGCATGGTGCCCAAGAGTTTCTTCCTCCTCCTCAGCCTCCTCCTCCTCCTCAGTTTCGCGCTGCGAAACTGACAACAGGGTGCTCTCAATGTCACTGTCTTCCCCACCTCCTGTGACACTGCTGAATCCTCAGATCTTAGGTTCCTCAAGGAGTTCTGGATGAGGCACAACAGAGGGATGGTGACACTGATGATGTGTGCATCACCACTGACCATCTCTGTTGCCTCCTCAAAGGGACCTAAGACCTGGCAGATGCCAGCCATCCACGTCCACTCCTCAGCATAGACATGAGGAAGCTGACTGGCCTGACTATCACCTCGGGGGATCAGCTGGCAGTCTACAACTGCCCTGCGTTGTTGGTACACCCTGGCTAGCATGTGTAACGTCGAATTCCAACGCGTGGGAACGTCACACAGCAGCCGGTGAACAGGGAGTTGTAGCTGCCCTTGCACAGTCCTGAGGGTCGCGGCATCGGTGGTGGACTTGCAAAAATGGGCGCATATGCGCCGCACCTTGGTGAACAACTCACTCAACTGGGGGTAGGTCTTGAGGAACCGCTGGACCACCAAGTTGAGCACGTGGGCCATGCATGGCACATTAGTCAGCCCACCAAGATGCAGAGCCGCCACCAGGTTACGCCCATTATCGCAGACCACCATTCCTGGCTGAAGGTTCAGCGGCGCCAGCCACACATTGGTCTGCCCCCTGATGCCCTGTAAGAGCTCTTCAGCCGTGTACCTCTTATCCCCCAGGCTCAGCAGTTTCAGGACTGCCTGCTGCCGCTTCCCTACCACAGTGCTGAAACTGCTGGCCATCGAGGAAATGAGACTTGACGATTGGGTCATCACTGCCACTTTGGAGGAGGAGGAGGTGGAGGAGGAGGTGGAGGCATAATGTGCCAGAGACACACAGACGGAACTATGTCCCGCAATTCGTGGTGTGGGTAGCACATGTGCAGCCCCACGATCGGTCTCCCGATCGGAGATGTAATGTCCCTGGCCACCGGTGCTCGTCCACGTATCTGTGGTCATGTGGACTTTACCACAAACAGTGTTTTTGAGAGCGTGGGTGATGTTCTCAGACACATGCCGGTGCAGGGCGGGGACGGCACATCGGGCAAAATAGTGTCGGCTGGGGACAGAGTAACGGGGTGCTGCCGCCTCCATAAGGTTGCGGAAGGATTCTGTCTCCACAAGTCTGTACGGCAACATTTCGAAACTAATCAGCTTGGCGATGTGCACATTTAGAGCTTGAGCATGGGGGTGGGTGGCTGCGTACTTGCGCTTGCTTTCAAATGTCTGTGGTAGAGACAGTTGAACGCCGCACTGGGACACATGAGTGGAGGAGAGGGAGGGAGATGGAGCTGGAGGGGTCCTTTCGGGGCTGGAGGCTGCAACGTCCTTGCTTGGACGAGACACAGTTGCTGGACTAACTGTGTCAACATCACCAGCTGACAGAAGTGCAAACCATTTGGTGGGGTGTTTTCTCTCCAAATGTTTGCACAGGCTACTAGTGGTCAGGTTGTTGCGTTTTGAACCCCTGCTCATTGACATGTGGCACAGCTTGCACACCGCCAAACGAGGATCGGCCTCATCATCCTTAAAGTACTCCCAAACTAAGGAGTGGCGCATAGTATGGGCTGGAACGTAACCTCTAGGAGCACTTGGGGAAGTAGTGACTCAGCCCTGGCTTCTCCCTCGTCACAGCCCTCTGGCTCTCTCAACAGCTTGTGGTGCTGATGTCGTCTCACAGTCTGAACCACTGCCTCCAGTTGCCTCATCCACCCATGTAGGATCTGTCCCATCATCATCCCCCAGGTCTTCCTCAGACTCCACAGTGACGTCCCTGACAACTACCTCCGACAACAGTGTCTCGTCGTCATCTTCCACCAGCTCCTCAGATGCCACTGCTAACTCCCACTCTCATAACCCGGAGACTGCAAAAGGTCCTGAGAATCAGGGCATAGCAGCTCGTCCACTGGCACATCAGGGAAGTGGAGGCTGAAGAGTTCCATGGATAAATTTTGTCCGTGGGACATACCCCTAGAGGGTTCTGGCTGGGGAGAAGGAGGGCGAGTTGGAGGACAGACACCCTGGCTCAGAGAAGTCGACTGGCTGGATGAGGGGGCAGACGAAACGTGGCTGGACGTGCTCTCTGCAATCCACTGAACCACCTCCTGTTGTTGTTTGGGGTCTGTCAGAGTTGTAGGACGCTGCCCTACCAACTTCTGGAATTGACCAGGCACCCTGACCTTACGTGTTTCCACTGTACCCACAGCAGCCGGCACTGTGTCACCACGCACACCACGGTCATCACCGCTGACCACTGCACCACCACGATTCCCACCTCTCCCTCCACGACCACCTCTTCCACCTCTCCCAGCTCTTCCCCCTCTCCCTCTGACCCTGGGGTTCTCCATGTGCACAGTAGCAGTATTATATTATTATAATTGTAAAGGATCAATACGGTATCTATAGACTCTGAGGTATATAGCAGGCTGATGAAATGTATTCACTAGTCACTGCAACGTGTATTACGGATCAGTGAAATTAAACGGACAATGTAGATAGATATGCAGGTACGATTATTTTCAGACCTATCCAAAAAAAGATTACGCAGTTTGCGCAAATAAAACGGGAATCCACAGATCAATACGGTATCTATAGACTCTGAGGTATATAGCACGCTGATGAAATGTATTCACTAGTCACTGCAACGTGTATTACGGATCAGTGAAATTAAACGGACAATGTAGATAGATATGCAGGTACGATTATTTTCAGACCTATCGAAAAAAAGATGTACGCAGTTTGCGCAAATAAAACGGGAATCCACAGATCAATACGGAATCTATAGACTCTGAGGTATATAGCAGGCTGATGAAATGTATTCACTAGTCACTGCAACGTGTATTACGGATCAGTGAAATTAAACGGACAATGTAGATAGATATGCAGGTAGGATTATTTTCAGACCTATCCAAAAAAAGATGTACGCAGTTTGCGCAAATAAAACGGGAATCCACAGATCAATACGAAATCTATAGACTCTGAGGTATATAGCAGGCTGATGAAATGTATTCACTAGTCACTGGAACGTGTATTACGGATCAGTGAAATTAAACGGACAATGTAGATAGATATGCAGGTACAATTATTTTCAGACCTATCCAAAAAAAGATTACGCAGTTTGCGCAAATAAAACGGGAATCCACAGATCAATACGGTATCTATAGACTCTGAGGTATATAGCACGCTGATGAAATGTATTCACTAGTCACTGCAACGTGTATTACGGATCAGTGAAATTAAACGGACAATGTAGATAGATATGCAGGTACGATTATTTTCAGACCTATCGAAAAAAAGATGTACGCAGTTTGCGCAAATAAAACGGGAATCCACAGATCAATACGGAATCTATAGACTCTGAGGTATATAGCAGGCTGATGAAATGTATTCACTAGTCACTGCAACGTGTATTACGGATCAGTGAAATTAAACGGACAATGTAGATAGATATGCAGGTAGGATTATTTTCAGACCTATCCAAAAAAAGATGTACGCAGTTTGCGCAAATAAAACGGGAATCCACAGATCAATACGAAATCTATAGACTCTGAGGTATATAGCAGGCTGATGAAATGTATTCACTAGTCACTGCAACGTGTATTACGGATCAGTGAAATTAAACGGACAATGTAGATAGATATGCAGGTACAATTATTTTCAGACCTATCCAAAAAAAGATGTACGTAGTTTGAGCAAATAAAACGGGAATCCACAGATCAATACGGAATCTATAGACTCTGAGGTATATAGCAGGCTGATGAAATGTATTCACTAGTCACTGCAACGTGTATTACGGATCAGTGAAATTAAACGGACAATGTAGATAGATATGCAGGTACGATTATTTTCAGACCTATCCAAAAAAAGATGTACGCAGTTTGCGCAAATAAAACGGGAATCCACAGATCTATACGGTATCTATAGACTCTGAGGTATATAGCAGGCTGATGAAATGTATTCACTAGTCACTGCACCGTGTATTACGGATCAGTGAAATTAAACGGACAATGTAGATAGATATGCAGGTACGATTATTTTCAGACCTACCGAAAAAAAGATGTACGCAGTTTGCGCAAATAAAACGGGAATCCACAGATCAATACGGTATCTATAGACTCTGAGGTATATAGCACGCTGATGAAATGTATTCACTAGTCACTGCAACGTGTATTACGGATCAGTGAAATGAAACGGACAATGTAGATAGATATGCAGGTACGATTATTTTCAGACCTATCCAAAAAAAGATGTACGCAGTTTGCGCAAATAAAACGGGAATCCACAGATCAATACGGTATCTATAGACTCTGAGGTATATAGCAGGCTGATGAAATGTATTCACTAGTCACTGCAACGTGTATTACGGATCAGTGAAATTAAACGGACATTGTAGATAGATATGCAGGTACGATTATTTTCAGACCTATCCAAAAAAAAGATGTACGTAGTTTGCGCAAATAAAACGGGAATCCACAGATCAATACGGTATCTATAGACTCTGAGGTATATAGCACGCTGATGAAATGTATTCACTAGTCACTGCACAGTCATGCACAGGAATATATCTGTTCAGAGTTGTATAGTTTGATCTATGTGGCTGGACAAGGTGTACCAGGCACATCTCTGCACAGAATGCAGGCTTACAGCATATACTGTATAGTTTTCTTCAGAGAATCAATTGGTTTTTAAAAGACTATTGTGGCTTCCTATTCCTACACAGAATACAGGCTTACAGTATATACTGTATACTGTTTTTCAGAGTATAAATAGTTTTTAAAAAGACTGTTGAGGCTTCCTATCCTAACTCCTAACTGCTTGCTGCACACACTACACGAGCTAACACTGTCTCTGTCTGTCTCTTCTCCTTCCCAAAAGCACAATGAAGCTGATGCTGCAGGTCCCTTCCTTATGTAAATTTAGGTCACATGTCACTGCCAGCCAATCACTGCTGGGGAGGTATAGGGATGTTACATCACAGCAGGCGTTCCCACAGGCTTCCCTTTGATGCTGATTGGCTGAAAAACCGGGCATTTCAAACTGGCAGTGACGCACGAATCATCACGAGTCCGCGCTGGCTCGGGATGCCGAGCCGAAGCGGGCAATATTCGTGCGAATCCCGAATATTGCCGCTTCGGCTCGCTCATCACTAACCAATTCCCAATTGCGCAAGGGATTTGTTTTACTTTGTCTACTTCCGAGTGCTTGCATGGCTTATGTCCAGATTCCCTGTCCTTCTGGATTAGCGAATAGACATCCACCTAATGCCTAGCCCAAATATTCTCCTTTACTTTGTCAGACAGGTGCCAGCTCAGTGGTTACACTGGTAACAATGAGCAATCACTATGGGGAGCCACTAGTGGGTTAGCTCAAGCTACATTGAACTCATGATGATGAAGTCTGTGGAGGGAGAGATGTTTGGTTTGTGACTTCTGTAATGCTTGTTACAATAATGTTGATGATGGGAGCTATGATTCGATGAACTTGGAGATCCATAGTATCGGCAACGGGACCTGGAGTCATGCTGAGGTCACTGAGGAGAAGTTCTACCTTGGAATCACAATCTTGAAGAATAATAACAATGTCCCCATTAGAGATAAGCGAATCATGAAAAATTTTATTCGCCGAACTTTTCCTGAGGTTCATATATTTGACGAATAGATTCGTTGAATTTGCGTACAAAATATACGTACGCATAAGCGTACAAAGTGCGTACAAAAATGAAGGGCTTTGCTGGAGAGGAATGGTGGAGCAGGAGGAATGCTCTGAGTCTGACCCCTGGCTACATATGGATACTGTATTAGCAGATGACAGCAGATCATCCGGCTGAGACTGATATGAGCATGCCATCCACTCCACTACCTCATCCACTTTCTCCTCCACTACAATTTTGCGCCTTGGTGGGTTAGCCTGGTGGAACAACAGCCAAGTATTGCGAATACTACTAGTAGATGCTCCGGCTACAGGTCCTTTGGCACTGCTGCCCTGTGCCACCGTCTCCTTTTTTTAAGAGCTCGAGGTCTGGCTGGAACTGGACCACTTTTGCTTATCCATTCCAGACATTTTCACTCTGTGGCCCTGCAGCTGGTCTTTGTCCCTATATCTCCCTGTCTATCCCTATCTCTCCCTGTCTCTCTCTACCTGCCTGATTAATTACTAGCCCTGAACTGTCCCTGCACTTGCCCTGCAGTATCCCTGATATGTGTAATATGGATTCACAGAGCAATTACAACCCAATTTTCACAAAACAGGTCTCAGAGTCTGCCCACTAGGTCAGGTGACCGCTTTCTTCCCGTGCTTTTGCACACGATAAACAAACTAAAAGTAAAATTTCGCTAATGAATTGAATTTGTATACAACAGTAACTTATAAGTATCAATAGTGTATAATTTATAGGACAAACTACGTAGCGAATGAGTACAAAGCTGAAGCAAATCTCCTAATATTCGGATTTGCTTCGTAGCTAAAAATTTCCGAGATTCGATACGAATCGGCGAATAGATTCGCTCATCTCTAGTCCCCATGTAGTATATCTGAAGCAGATGGTAGAAGCAGGAGAGCCTTAGCTGCTTCTGGTTGGAGTCTATATGCAAGATACAGGTAAGGGATCCATGAGGACCCACGGCCTCAGGGCTCACAGGTGTAAGGATGCAGCTGTTGGTGGCACTGTAATTAAAAAAATTGAGGGTTTCCATTAAATGTAGCTATTGGGGATTAAGGGGGCAGGCTGAGGGCTCTTGCTTCCCTACTTAAGTCCAGAGAAGAGGGTCTTCCAGTTGAGGCAGCCATATTGCCTCCTGCAGTCGCAGCCATGTAATATCCTGCATCCTCCCCGGGACTTCCGAGAGCGCCTTGGAACGGAACAGGGTCCAGAGTTACCACTCTTGGTGGCAATCCTGGGCTTCAACTTCTGGGCTTTCTACACAGGACTGGGGCTGAGGTGTTCAGAAATATGGAAGTGTCTAGCCCTTGCTGTTGGAGCTGAAATTGGTGGTGATTCACCTGTGGTGATTTGGGCATCAGGTGCAAAGCCATTCTGTTGCAGCAAGGACAGTAACCAGCTTCTCCCGTCCCATTCTGCCTGCAGACGGATCTGCAATGACAACTGTTCCTTCAGGATATTGAGCTACAAGCAAGCTGTTTGTTCATCTGAAAAGGCTGCAGACAATAGCAGAGGATGGGAGACCCTGATGTTGAGGCTTCTGTCCGATAGTAGTTGGGATGCCCTTGATGTTAAGCATTTTGTAAGGGCGCAAGGAGGGAGATGTAGGTGCTGTGGCTGCTGAATGGTGCTGAAGTCAGTAATCAGAACAGTGGTAGAAAATACATTTTTCTATTTACTAAAGTACAGAATGGGAGTTGTAGTACATCCAATAGTATAAAACACAGTTCACAGTGCAAATCTTCCCCTATAGCATTGTGTGGATATTAGTAATGTAATCATTCTTTCTATCTTTCCAAAGTCTCTTCTTTCAGAATTTAAGGCTGGCAATAAGGTTTTTGCAAAACATCATGAGTTATGGGGCATGTCCCCTGAAACGTCATGTGGGATAAAGAGACACAGATGATTCACTATGTGATCGCTCTCTGTACAACTGTATCCCTCTGTAGAAAATGTGTATATGAAGAATAAAGTATGATTATAACAGATGATGATTGAGTTCTATTATCTCTACTCATCTACTGTACATCATTTACTATATGGCTTAAAGCTGATTATGTTTTTGATGGTGAACAGTTAAGATACAGGTGAGCAGAGAAATGTCAAAATGTGTAAGGGTGTCCTAGCATAATAATGGTAATAATCTTTATTTATATAGCGCCAACATATACCACAGCACATTACAATTCAGGGGTTCATGTACAAAACAGGCATAAATAACATAGCAACAGACAAGTGAATGTTTACAACAAGAGGAATGAGGACCCTGCTCGCAAGAGCTTACAATCTATGAGGCATTGTACCTCTCACTGCATTAAAGTCTCTATCAACCTTAAAAACCAAATACCTTACTGACTGACTCCAGTGCACAGCCATGTAGATCCTAGACCTAGTTCTTTCTTTCTCTCTCTCTCTGGAGTACTATAAATTACAGATGGCTTTCTTGATGCAAATATCTCAGAGACTGATTCGCTGGAAGTGAAGCATAATGATCTGAGGAGTGAGCACATGTAGCTCCTGTCTTCTCTTCCTTAGCTAACACTAGGAGAACCTGGGTCCATCTCCTAGACTCATATAAGGGCAGAGTCAGGATTGTTAACCCTGACCGATACACTCAAAACTATACTGGTATGCAGATAAGGTGCTAACTTATTCAATATCTGAGTCATGTCTCGAGGCTTATTTAAAGAGCTGAACATTGCCTTATAGAATAGCTGCCTTACATCTGGTGGCATTAGAGGCAGAGCTTGTTAAGAGCTCATTTGCATCCCCTTTTTTTCTTCCCAGAATTCCAGAGGAGCAAGAATGGCCTATAAATCTCCTGACGCCGATTAAGGCGCTCTCTCCCCAAGGAGAGAGAGTACGCCTTTTAAACTATACTGGTGCAATACAAGACATTAGAACATTAAATAACAAAAAACTATTTGCAAGTACCCTATTATGAGGAGCTGAATATATGCAAGAAGGGGACTAGCAAACTAGAAAACCCAGACGTTGACTGTAACCCAATAGGAACAAAGTAGCCTACAAATATTTTGAAGGCTTAATATGGTGACCTAAACTCATGACCTCCATGCAAATATATTTTATTCCAGTTTAGCAATAACAGGCTGTTGCTCCCTCTAAGATTTTGTTAGTTAACTCCTTCATGGTTGAATCTATAATATCACTACAAACAAAAACGTTAAATGACTATTGGCATGCAATGGCAATTAAAGAATTTCAGATGATAGCCTTATCTGTAGTTCCATAGGGATGGCATCTATAAACTGACTTTACAATATAATAGATAATACAGAGCTCTAACTCTAACTAGAAACCTGACTCAGAAAACAGCACATGTCCTCTGGATAATTTACACAGTGAAATAAGTTATAGGTAAATCAACCTGAAGCAAAGTTCTGTTCAAATTATCTTGAAGAGGAGCATAAAAGCCAATAAGGGCACACCATATAGCTGTAGTGGTGCTATTTGGGTAAGTGGTCTATTTTTGGTCAGTCACATTGCCTTTGTTTCAGATTAGCTGCCTAGTTAGCAAACACATAGATACAATATTGGCATAATGGTAATAGAAAGGATGTGGAGAGGAAAGACAACAGATGTAGTGGGTGACAAAACTTTATAACATATTGAGGGTCTCATTTCGATCCCTACTATTGCAGTGCCCCTCTTGACCACTGCAAGGGTTAACGATTGCTAAAACGGTTAGTGTAGTTTATTTCATGCACTGTGTATCCCACGTAGCTGAACATAAGGCAAGGAAGTACGTAGTTAACTTTGGTAGTTCTAGCTAGGTTGTCAGAGTGTTGTGCTGGTCATGCTCCTGTCTGTTTTGTGAAGTCAGTCTGACTCTGCCTGTTGCTGATGGTAAATGCCTTTGAGTATGAAGGAAAAATATTTTTTCTCCAAGAAAAACACCATTCCTGTGGAGTTAGAAATGGAGAGAGCCAGAGGCGTAGCTAGAGGTTCAGCACAGGGGGGGCGAAACATACTTGAGTGGGCCCCCCACTTATTGGCTTCCCAAACGCATGATTCCAACTTCACAGGCACATACTACTAGTTGTGGTTATAATATTGTATTAGAAAGATGACTGTATAAACTGCAAGATCGTCTATGCTGCTAAGTACAGTACAATAGACTTTCTACATACCCTAGTCTAAATACTCTACCACATAATGCAGTACAATATAGGAGTAATAGGAGTAAAAAACAAGGGGACTCCTATGTTAAAGGAAACGTGTCCCCAGTTTTTACATCACTCCCCTGCCCCCATCAGACCTCAGATCAGCTTAATGTGCCCCCATCAGACCTAAGATCAGCTTAATGTGCCCCCATCAGACCTCAGATCAGCTTAATGTGCCCCCATCAGACCTCAGATCAGCCTACTGTGCCCCCATCAGACCTCAGATCAGCATACTGTGTCACCATCAGACCTCAGATCAGCGTATTGTGCCCCATCAGACCTCAGATCAGCATATTGTGCTCCCATCAGACCTCACATCAGCAGAATGTGCCCCCATCAGACCTCACATCAGCGTATTGTGCCCCCATCAGACCTCAGATCAGCGTACTGTGTCCCCATCAGACCTCAGATCAGTGTATTGTGCCCCATCAGACCTCAGATCAGCATATTGTGCCCCCATCAGACCTCAGATCAGCGTACTGTGTCCCCATCAGACCTCAGATCAGTGTATTGTGCCCCATCAGACCTCAGATCAGCATATTGTGCCCCCATCAGACCTCAGATCAGCAGAATGTGCCCCCATTAGACCTCACATCAGCGTATTGTGCCCCATCAGACCTCAGATCAGCGTATTGTGCCCCCCATCAGACCTCAGATCAGCGTATTGTGCCCCCATCAGACCTCAGATCAGCGTATTGTGCCCCCATCAGACCTCAGATTAGCATATTGTGCCCCATCAGACCTCAGATCAGCCTACTGTGCCCCCATCAGACCTCACATCAGCCTACTGTGTCCCCATCAGACCTCAGATCAGCGTATTGTGCCCCCATCAGACCTCAGATCAGCATATTGTGCCCCATCAAACCTCAGATCTGCATAATGTGCCCCCATCAGACCTCAGATCAGCGTATTGTGCCCCATCAGACCTCAGATCAGCCTATTGTGCCCCATCAAACCTCAGATCAGCCTATTGTGCCCCCCATCAGACCTCAGATCAGCGTATTGTGCCCCCATCAGACCTCAGATCAGCGTATTGTGCCCCCATCAGACCTCACATCAGCCTACTGTGTCCCCATCAGACCTCAGATCAGCGTATTGTGCCCCCATCAGACCTCAGATCAGCATATTGTGCCCCATCAAACCTCAGATCTGCATATTGTGCCCCCATCAGACCTCAGATCAGCGTATTGTGCCCCATCAGACCTCAGATCAGCCTATTGTGCCCCATCAAACCTCAGATCAGCCTATTGTGCCCCCCATCAGACCTCAGATCAGCGTATTGTGCCCCCATCAGACCTCAGATCAGCGTATCGTGCCCCCATCAGACCTCAGATCAGCTTAATGTGCCCCCATCAGACCTCAGATCAGCGTATTGTGCCCCATCAAACCTCAGATCTGCATATTGTGCCCCCATCAGACCTCAGATCAGCGTATTGTGCCCCCATCAGACCTCAGATCAGCTTAATGTGCCCCATCAGACCTCAGATCAGCGTATTGTGCGCCATCAAACCTCAGATCTGCATATTGTGCCTCCATCAGACCTCAGATCAGCGTATTGTGCCCCCATCAGACCTCAGATCAGCTTAATGTGCCCCCATCAGACCTCAGATCAGCGTATTGTGTCCCATCAAACCTCAGATCTGCATATTGTGCCCCCATCAGACCTCAGATCATCGTATTGTGCCCCCATCAGACCTCAGATCAGCTTAATGTGCCCCCATCAGACCTCAGATCAGCGTATTGTGCCCCATCAAACCTCAGATCTGCATATTGTGCCCCCATCAGACCTCAGATCAGCGTATTGTGCCCCCATCAGACCTCAGATCAGCCCACCCAGCCACATAAGATAAAAATAAAAAACCTTTCTTACCTGTTCTGCGCTGCGGCTGCCCTCCGGTCCGCGCTCCGCTCTCTTCCCTGGCCCGCGCACACTATGATATAGGTCATAGTGCGCGCCGCCAGGGAAGAGAGCAGAGCGCGGACCAGAGGGCAGCCGCAGCGCAGAACAGGTAAGTAAGGTTTTTTATTTTTATCTTATGTGGCTGGGTGGGCTGATCTGAGGTCTGATGGGGGTCCCTAAATACAAGTGAGCGCTTCCATAATGGAAGCGCTCACTTGTATTCGCCTTATGGTAGGTAACCTCATCCTTGCTGGGCCCCCTTGAGTCACTGGGCCCGGAGCCGTGGCCCCCCTGCCCCCCGGTAGCTATGCCACTGGAGAGAGCAATAGCAATTGTGTTAGGGGAACTCCCGAGGGAAAGAGAACTGACACCCACAGATTATTTAGGATCATAAGGGACTGTGCATGATAGCACAGGTAATGCTTGTTCATAGCTATGGACTTTGCTGCTTGTGTAGAGGGTATATTGCTTCAGTGCCCACCACACATATAATGGATTGTCCATCAGTTTGAAGATCAGAGCCCTCAGTAGGACCTGCACTAATGATTGTGAAAGTTTTGCGTTCATGAGGTCAAGATTGCAAAGTGTTTAGAATGAGACTCAGACAATACTATTGCCATAATTGCTGCTGCCTATACATAGCCATTGGGAAAAGTAAGGTCTGTGTAATACCTAAGAACTGTGCCTATTGCTGCTATGTGCACTGCAACTCCTATTATTCCTCAGTAAAGAGACTTTTATCTGTGTTGACAAAATGGTCCTGGTCTTTGATTCATCCAACCTGTCACTGGCCCCTGCTTCTGCACTTCTGCCTTGCACCCTGCCAACTATTTGCCATCAAGGACATCCCAACTACCACAAGGCAGAAGCCCCAAATCCAGGGTGTGTCTGAGGGAAGAAAGTGCCCTTCCATCACTATGCATGGTTCAAGGAGCCAGGTAAACTGTGACTACTACTACCACCATCATACCCAATACAGCTCTTCCCATCCTCCCCCTTGGGTTACAACACTACTGGCCCCATCACTTTTTTCTATGCCACTAATCCAGGGATAAATTGCCATTGAATTTGATATTAAACAGTAACTGTTTCATTTCTTTCATAAATGAATATTGCATGTAAATATAAGAAACTTTGTAATATATTTTCTGTTATCACACTCCTCTCGTGCTTCCCTTTCCTCTTCACTCTTAATTCACTGGTCAAATCCATCTTCAGACTGCCTGCCTGCTCACTGGAGGATCAGGTTACCTAGAAGTCTATGGAGGGGGAAGGAGGAGAAGAAGACGGGAGGGGCTGCTGCAGACAGGAAGAGGCAGAGAGACTGACAGAGAGACTGCTGCTGGTTTATAATGTCTTATTTCACTGTTGAATTCACATCCAAACTGCTCAGTGTTGACCATTACTGCTGATGCTTCTAAGGCTGTTCTACACAGCATTACAGGTTTTGTTTGCTGTTTTTCTCTGGTTTGAAGTAATCATTTGCAGTGATCACTTGTCCCCATACAGCAGAAGTGATTGCCTCATATCCACTGTTTGGTATGTTCTAAAGACAAGCAAATAAATTCAGAATTTGAGACAAAGTGAGAAACAGTCAGAAAGAGAAATTTTCCTGGCATTCAGAGTGCTTTCAATTCGGGTACAATCTATTCATAGCTGAATCCAATCTCAGGGTCAATTCAGATAAATTTAACCTAAATAGAATTGTAAGAAATTCACTCATATCTATTTTGTTCCCAATAATTGTCTGCAACATTGGTCCACGTAAAAGGAGCTATAGGTGGGAATAGTATACCACCCTGTGTTTTCTCTGCAGCTCCTTGACGAAGCATAGAATATGGTTTGTAAAAAACAGTATAGATCCTATTGAAGATGTGCGGGTAATCTACAAGAAAGTTATACGTGTTCTCACAAACCATAAATTACATTAATTTTCTTCTTTTGTCAAATTAAACGTCAAAGAGAATGAGCTTAATCTGAGAATATTTTTATCCAAACATATCTTGACACGTACCTCTACAAATGTTAAGATAAGCAATTTCTAGCGGAAAATAATGTTTGCTTATCAGCACAACAAGAGAATGGTAGCAGCGTGTGACACTTTTACACTTTCCATGATTGATATTACTTTAGTTACTTGTTTATAAACTGAAATGATCATTAATATTGGTGGACAGATTTACACATATTCAAAAGTAATACAAGCCTGCAGATTGTGTGGCTTCTAAATGACTTTTATACTACAACCATTTCCAAGCTTATAAAAAGTAATTGCTCATGCAAATTTCCTCATCATGTAATTTCAGTGCTGGTAAATAATTCTCACTGTTATAATAGAATATGAACTGAGAAATGCTGGGGCACTGCTCATATTCAGAAAAGCTTCACATTCTTTATATATACATATTTAAATGGCCTTGCCTTCCAGATATTTCTTTTATGTGGAATTTTCAACATGTGTATTATAGAGAACAATGTACTTTGTTCGTTGTATGCATTTTTCCTTTCAGCAGGGCGAAGCATATTTTAACATTAAGGCAACATACTGTACATTGACTGCATCCCACCATAAAGTAAATGGCATCACACGTAATTGGGTTCTTTTGTTAGGAAAAATAAATCAATCTGTTTTGAGAAACGTATTTTACAAAAAATAATCCTGAAACTCAAAGAAAATTCAAGCATGAGACTGAGGGGGCAGAGAAAGCAATTTTTTGATCTGGAAAAAAAAATGGCTCTTGTTTCCTAGAGTATCCCCAAGACTAGACACCTCCTTCCTCTTAAGCAATATGATAATAAATCATGTAAACCTCTCCTGCCTGATACACCTGTGCCTTTACAATTGATTTCTTTACTCTTTAGTTGTTGTATGGCAGTATTCTTTGGGCACTGGTAGTCTTAGTGTAGTATTGTGTAGGCACTATATGGTAGCATTACTTGGATACTGTATGAAGCATTGTAGGGTGCTATTATTAGGGCACTGACTGGCAGTGTGGTTTGGGCATATTGAAGTATTATTTGGTATTGAATTGCGGTATGTGATTGATTTTGTTTGGTATATTTTTGCAATGACAACTGTCTAAATATGGCATGTGAAGTCTCTAATTATTCAAAGTCCATTTTCTTTACAATTTGCCCTGATGTGCACCTAGCTGTCCCATTTCTAATTTGTTGATGGGGAGATACCTGTTTATAGAGTTTCAAGTCTTTCTCGTAAATTCTTGGACCAATATGTCTGGTGGAAAACACAGTTCATGTATATGTTGGGGTGGTAACTGTTTCCATCTTTATCCTCCTACCTGAACAGACCAAGTCTGTTTTTAATAAGTTTAGAATTAGAGATGAGCGACTTCTGTGAACACATATGCATGAGCGTACAAATTGCATACGAAAATGACAGGCTTTGCTGGAGAGGAATGGTGGAGCAGGAGGAACGCTCTGAGTGACCCCTGACTACATATGGATACTGTATCATCAGATAACAGCAGATCATCCGGCTGAGACTGAGATGAGCGTGCCATCCACTCCATTATGTCATCCACTTTCTCCTCCACTACAATTTTGCTCCTTGGTGGGTTAGTCTGGCGGAACACCGGCCAAGTATTGGGAATACTACAAGTAGAAGCTCCGGCTACAGGTCCTTTGGCACTGCTGCCCTGTGCCACCTTCTCCTTTTTTTTTTTTAGAGCTCGAGGTCTGGCTGGAACTGGACCTCTTTTGCTTATCCATTCCAGACATTTTTCACTTCACTCTGTAGCCCTGCAGCTGGTCTTTTGTCTTTGTCCCTGTCTCTCTCTACCTGATTAATTACTGGCCCTGCACTGGCCCTGCACTTGCCCTGCAGTATCCCTGGTGTATAATATGGATTCCCTGAACAATTACACCCCAATTTCAACAACACAAGTCTCAGTGTCTCAGAACTTCACACACAGTGCTTCTGCTCGTCTCAGCAGTCGTGATGCGTCACTGGCTTACCGAGCCTGAGCCAATCAGAGCAAGCCCTGGCCACTTGGTCAGGTGACTGCTTTCTACCCGGGCTTTTGCGCACGAATAGCGAACTAACAGTAAAAGTTTGCTAATTACTTGAATTCGTACACAACAGTGTATAGAGTAACTTATACGTAGCATTAGGGCACAATTTATCGGACAAGTGCGTAGCGAATGCGTAGAAAGCCTCAGGAACATTTTCGAATCTTAACGGAGCGAATCACCTAATATTCAGATTCGCTTTGCAGCTGAAAATTTCCAAGATTCGATACGAATCAACAAATCGACAAATAGATTCGCTCATCTCTATCTAGAATAAACATATTTGACAACTTTTTATCTGAGGGATGTGGGCGATTGGACGGTTTGGTGGCCAAAGAGCACCACCAAAATATTTTTGGACATTGATGTTCCATTTATCAGGGCATGCCCCTGATTTTATAACCCATGACACTTTGATTCTTACTGTAGTGCAATTATTGGTGTGAGATGTCTTGATTGGCTACACTCTCCATGGGATAGACTAGTTGTTCAAGTTGAAACTCACATGTCCAAGATACCATTGAGATCACTTTTATTTATGAACAATACCAACTTTCGTTTGCCCAACACTACATATAATGCTGTGTCCAGAGCCAGTCTTAAAACTTTAAAAATGGTCACGCCCATAGTATGAGATCCATTTTATCACCTTTATTAAAATAAAAGATTTTTTCTTTAATTCTGCACCAACCTTTAGAGATACATTATCTGAAGGGGTTGACAACTTAACTATTCCAATACTAGATCTACCGTATGTACCCAAGGGGACCCTGATGAAGTTAAGAAACATCGTCTTCTAGATCACCTTTCTATATTTCAAATTCACCATATCCTTCAGAACTACTATAAAACATTGACCAGGGGGCATTACACCCTCACAAAATTGCATGCTCAATTTCCTCAGGTTGACCCGAGTTTTTGGAGATGTGGCACAGTATACAAACCTTTTGAAAATCGGTTTGTGAGACTCTCACTAACATCTGTGCTACCTCTGTTTCCCATTCCCCTAAGTTATGCATTCTTGGTCTAGAGGATGATATCCATGCATTAAGGAAAACAAAAAAGTTAATTTCTATAATGACAGTATGGGGGCCTAAATGTGTAAAAGAGTAGTCAGACAGAAAGAGTTGAAAACTAGACAGGCAAAACCTGGACCAGATCAGAATCCAAAAGCTAAATAAAAAACACAGCAGAGTGAAACCAGGAGATAACATCAGAGACAAAGTCAGGAAGCAAAGGCTAGGTCATAAACTAGCAGAATCAAATACCAGGAGGTCATGTCAGAGACAAAATCAGAGAAACAGGAAAAAGATCAGCAATCCCGAGTAACACAAATCTAGCTAGTGCGGCAGGAATCCCAATCACAGGCAAATGTGGTGAGCAGCTGCCTGTTTAAATAGCTTGCCAACAGGAAGCATATAATGCCAGCACCAAGCCTAATTGGTCTGGTTCTGGTGTAATTGCTCCCTGATAGGTTGATCAGCCCTTTCCGTCAGTGAGCTAGTTGCCATAGAAATGCAAGTGAAGCCATCACTGCGCGGCAGGACTCACTGCTGGAGCTGGGTAAGTACATGACATTATGAATTTTGAATAGTGTACCAGTGCTGTATTTTCAACAAGGTGCATGAGGACATATGCCTACGATACCAGGAAGAAGGGGAAAAGCACTTCCCAGAGAAAACAAAGGATTTAGGGTGATTCTTTTGCTGTAATGCTACTTCTCATGTCTCCTTATCACAAGTTTGTTTAACGTAACTACAAGTCAGGAAATTTAACCCTCACACTGTGTATAGCTAATGTAACAGTCAGGGGCGTTGCTAGGCTAAAACATTTGGGCCTGGGCCCCTGATGTTTTCTCCCAGGCCCCGAATGTCCTGCCTGTTAGACAGATACAATTATATTGCCGTCCTCAGGACGGCAGTACAATTGAATCTAATACACTGCAAGATATGTAGGACCTGTGATGACATCACAGGTCATGTGATCAGTGCCGTCCAATCCTGCACTGCTCACATGACTGTGACATCATCGCAGGTCATTTTCAACCCCTGTCTTCTAAACTGAAGAGGAGAATGGTGGGGAAGAAGCTGCAGTGAGCTCTGCTACATCAGAAGAGGTAAGTGAAGGGAGAAGCAGAGGGATGCTGCGAGTTGTGGTTATTTAACTGGGACTGTATGTTAGGGCAGAAGGGAGGGATGTTATCATGGGACTGTGTTGGAGCTGACTTGGGCAGGGTTCTGTTAGGGTACTTTCACACCTGCGGCAAGGGACTCAGGCAGGCTGTTCCGACGGGTGAACAGCCCGCCGGATCCGAGCTGCCGCAGGTGGATGTGTGGGAACAGCCTGCCGTAGTCCCCTGCCACAGGTGTGAAACTAGCATTAGGCTACTTTCACACTTGCGTTGTAAGGATCCGTTTGAGATCCGTCACAGGCTCTCATAAACAGTCCAAAACTGATCAGTTTTGCCATAACGCATTCTGAATGAAAAAGGATCCATTCAGAATGCATCAGTTTGCTTCAGTTCAGTCAGCATTCCATTTGGAGGCGGACACTAAAATGCTGCTTGCTGCGTTGTGGTGTCCGCATGAAGAAACTGATCCGAACTGGCTATTTAACCCTAGAATGCGTATTGGGGGCCTTTTAGGCCCCCATGCTTACTTTTTTGTTATTATCTGCAAAATTACTTAAGTTAGAATTTTGAAACTCCAGGTAATCCTCAAGAATGTCGTTGTTGGTAATATCCAGTTGTTCATATATTTTTTTTCATAGGCATTTTGGTGTAACAATGCTTTTTTGGTGAAAAACACATCTGTACGGATTGGGGGCCTTTTAGGCCCCCATGTATTTTTTATTATGTTCTCAGTGTGTTTGTACCTCAAGTTACTTTATTTGTACTCAGTAATGCTGGTGGGGGCCAGGGTGTGGATAATGCCATATGAGGATGTCATGTGATTTTTGGAGGAAGATAATACAGCCCGATCTGTTCAGAATGGATGCAGAGGGTTGTATTATCATGACGGAAGAGTTTTTGCTGATCCATGACGGATCCAGCAAAAATGCTGGTGTGAAAGTAGCCTTATTTACATTGAACTGTGCCGTGGAGTGATGTTATTTACATGGGACTGCATGTTGGAGGTGGCTGAGGGCAGGTTTATGTTTTTTACATGGGACTGTGGGGTGGAGTGATGTTATTTACATGGGACTGCTTGTTGGATGTGGCTGTGGGAAGGAAGTGATGTTATTTACATGGGACTGCATGTTGATGGCGGCTGTTGGAGGGAGTGATATTTACATAGGACTGTATGTTGATGACGGCTGTGGGTGGGAATGATGCTATTTACATGGGACTGTATTTGGAGGGGGCTGTAGATAGAGAGGGATGTTATTTACATTAACTGTTGACCTATATCAAAGCGAATCTGTCACCAAACTGTTTGCATAGACATACACCTGATTAAAATGCTGTTGTTTTTTTGTAGGTCCAAGGCCTTATTCCAATGTTTTGACATTTTTTCTTAATATTCAAATTAGGCCTTTAGTGCAATAAGGGCACCCAAGCTCCACTCATTTCAGCCCCTCTCTGGCTGCTTTGATTGACAGGGCTAGGCAGTGGCAAAGCAGCGAGGAGTGGAGCCCGAGTGCAGCAAAAGCAATTGCATTAAGGTCTAATTTGCATGTTAGGAAAAAGTATCATAACTTGGGAATGGAGTCTTGGTTCAACAAAAGAAAAACAGCATTAAAATCAGGTGAACTACAGCTATGTGTCTGTACAAACAGTTGGATAGGGAAGTTGCTGGTTACAGACTCCCCTTTTAAATGGTTTTCTGGAATTTTAATATTGATGTCCTATACTGAGGATTAGTGATGAGCGAATACACTATTTGGCGGCGCTCGTGACCACGCGGTGTTCTGCAGATTAGCAATTAGCATGCGGGAAGGTGCTGGCATTCACTGTAATGCCAGTAGCCATGTTAGCTACTGGCATTACAGTGATGGCTGGCCGGGAACACGTCATCAGGTGCTATAAAGCACCCGGTGACATGTGACTGGATCATACCGAGCAGGGAGAGCTAGAACGCTAGACAGGGATAGAATTTCAGTTTCAAAGACCCAAAAGCCCTTTTAAGGGCTATTCTATCTTGCTGGCCAACTTTTTATTTTATTTTGGGGATGTTAAAAATAGCGCCAGGTGGCCTGCCATTAACGCCACCTGTGCAGCTGCTGCATGCTGTATGATACTCTCTGTGTACTATATACCTGACATCCTTTGCTATTATTTCTGCTGTTTAGGCTTCATTCACACGACCGTATTTTGTTTCCGTGTCCGTTCCGTTTTTTTTTGCGGACCGTATGTGGAACCATTCATTTCAATGGGTCCGCAAAAAAAACGGAAGGTACTCCGTGTGCATTCCGTTTCTGTATGTCCGTATTTCCGTTCCGCAAAAAAGATAGAACATGTCCTATTCTTGTCCGTTTTGCTGACAAGGATAGGCATTGTTACAATGGATCTGCAAAAAAACGGAAACACGGATGCCATACGGAACGTCATCCGTTTTTTTTGCGGATCCGCAATTTGCGGACTGCAAAACACATACGGTCGTGTGAATGAAGCCTAAGCCTGCAGTACCTCTCTTGCTGTATAACATTTGCGCAAGGAGGGACTTGTGTAGGGATAGAATTTGGTTAGGCAGGGCTAGTATTTCTGTTCAAAAGTCACAAAAGTCCATTGTTATATCTAGCTGCATTTTTTTTTTATTTTGGGGCAAAAAGAACGCAAGTATGCCTGACGCTAATACCACGTGCACAGAGTGTGCATTAGAACCGTTCTGTAGTCTATATACCTGACATCCGTTGCTATTTTTTCTACCGTTAATTAAGGCCACAGTTCCTCAGCTTCGTCTGCAGTAAAACTTGAGCAAGGAGGGACCTATACTGTAGGGATAGGATTTGGCTAGGTAGGACTAGTGTTTCTGTTCAAAAGACACAAAAGTCCATTGTTATATCTGGCTGCATTTTTTTTTCTTTTGGGGCAAAAAGAACGCAAGTGTGCCCTGACACTACCAGTACATGCACATTTCAAAAGTCTATATACATGCACATTTCAAAAGTCTATATACCTGACATCCGTTGGTATTTTTTCTACCGTTAATTTAGACCGCAGTTCCTCATTTGTGGCTGCTCTATAATGTTTGCGCATTCTAAATATTTGACATTTGGTGAAATTTTTCTGATCATACACTTAATAAAAATCTGCACTACTGTACTTGTGACAAAGTTGCATATATACTATATAATATGCGCAAGGCGAACAGAAAGGGACAGGGAAGTGGGCGTGCTGCTGATGGTGAACGCAGAGGCGATGGCTCTGGGTGCTGTGAAACTGTGCCTACTGACAGATCCCAAGAAACAAAGTAATCTAAAACTCCTAGCTTCATGTCTGAGTTTGGAGGTCAGGGGCAATCCAGGTCTTGTTCATTTTGATTAGCGTCAACCTGTCAGCATTTTCAGTTGACTGGCGGATGGTCTTAGCAGTTATTATGCCCCCAGCGGCACTAAATAACCGCTCCGAAAAACCGCTGGCGGCAGGGCAGGCCAGCACCTCAAAGGCGTAGAACGCCAGTTCTTGCCATGTGTTCAGCTTAGACACCCATTATTTATAAGGCACAGAGGGATTGCTGAGGACATTGACATTGTTAGCTAGGTAATCCTTTACCATTTTACAAAACTTTTCCCTGTTAGTTGTGACACTAGGTTGCTTATCAGAACCTTTTCCACATGCAGCGCTGTTCGTCTTTATTGATAGCACTAAATAACCACTCCGAAAAAACGCTGTCAGTAGGGCAGGCCAGCACCTCAAAGGCGTAGAACGCCAGTTCTTGCCATGTGTTCAGCTTAGACACCCATTATTTATAAGGCACAGAGGGATTGCTGAGGACGTTGACATTGTCAGCTAGGTACTCCTTTACCATTTTACAAAACCTTTCCCTCCTAGTTGTGACACTAGGCCGCTTATCAGAACCTTTTTTCACATGCAGCGCTGTCCGTCTTTATTGTGATCAGGTAGAGTTCCAGCGCGTGCTCAGGTCGCACAGCAGTCAGTGAGCTGGCAAGTGTAAGCGCTGCTGCAGCATTGCCAGACTGGCGGAAGCTGTAGGTGACTTTCGGAAATGGGCACCTTCACCAGCAGGTCAGGCAAATTGGTGTAGGTTGAACCACTAAGTTGAAGCAGTTGTTTGGCCTGAGGGAGACTGCTGTTCGTCCTTCCTGTTGGAGGAACAGGTAGACTCATTCCTGTCATTAGTTCCAGGGTCCTATAGGGTTTGATTTAGGTTCCTGTGTATGAACTCGCCTACATTTGAGGCCTGTTCATACTGGTAGTCAATCAGGATTAGAGTGTCTTGGTGTCTGGTGTCTTGTCCATCTACCTTCCTTAGTTTCCAGGCCTAATCCTCTTTCCCTCCTACGCTCTGTGTGGTTTTCCCCTCACACCTGAGCGTGACAGTATGTGTGTGAGCTTGCCGAGCTCCAAAGCCGCCACCAATTTGCGGCCGTTATCTGTCACGCTCTGGTGTGGAGGGAATAGCCACACCGAGCTTACGAGGGAAGGGAACAGACCAAAACCAGGGAAACGGTCACCTCCTGCAGGGAACCCTGAAACTAGGCCCTGACTGACTACCAGTATGAACAACCCTGGGTTGTAGGAACGTTCATACACAGGAACCTAATAATAAATGCACCCTAGAAAACCCTGCAGCTAGTGACACAAGAAAGAGTAAACCCGTTCCTCCAAGAGTAAGGAGGAACAGGAGACTCCAAAAGGAAAACCACAAAAGGGAAAAAGTCACTTATCTTTAAGCAGATATCGCAGCAACCGGATCTCAGCCGAGATCCACACCACACACTACTAAGTAGGCAGAAAGTATAAACCGCAAGGGATACTGGGAGAGGAAGGGGTAAATAGGAGAAAGATAATTACCACAGCGGCAACAGCAGAGGGGAAGGGGTGTGGTAAACAGCAACCAAACCAAGGGAAAAGCATGTCAAATGATGTCACTTTAGAAAGCCGCGCAGAACGTCTGATACCAGACACAAGTCCACTCGTGACATTATCAGACACAACCATGCCTGGTTGTAGGTTCAGTGGCGAGAGCCACTGCTCAGCTCGGTCCCTTATACCCTGCCACAGCACTGTGGTGGTGTGTTGTTTGTCACCTAAGCAAATAAGCACAGACTGTTGCCGTTTCCAGCTACTGACTGAAGTCTGACTGGTTCTGCAAGATGAGAATTCCTAGATGGAAGTGGTGGAGGAGAAGGAGGGGTTGCAGCCGCTAATGTAGGTGATCGCGGAAATCCTGATGGAAGTAGGGCCCGCAATCCTTTGTGTCGGTAGCACCTGTGCCATCCCAGGGTACGACTCGCTCCCAGCCTCCACAACGTTCACCCAGTGTGCCGTCAGGGAAATGTAGCGTCCCTGGCCAGAAGCACTTGTCCATGTGTCAGTCGTTAAGTGGACCTTCCCAGTAACTGCTTTGGTCAGGGCACGGGTTATGTTACGGGACACATGCTGGTGTAAGGCGGTGAGGGCACACCGGCAAAAATAGTGGCGGCTAGGTACTGAGTAACATGGGACAGCCGCCGCCATCAGACTGCGAAAAGCCTCAGTGTCCACAAGCCTAAACAGCAACATTTTCAGCGGCAGCAATTTGTAAAGGTGTGCATTTAGTGCTATGGCATATGGGTATTTGCGCTTTCGTTCAAAGGCCTGGGATATGGACATCTGTACTCTGCGCTGGGACACAGAACTGGATGTGCTCGCTGATGGTGCTTGCGGGTCCAGGTGCAGGGCGGAAGGCATCTGGGCCTGCGTCTTGGCTAGCACGTAACACAGGGAAGAGGAGGCAGTGGTGTGACCCGCAGACACTGATTGTGGATCCAGGTGTTTGGCCCACCTATTAGGGTGCTTTGCTGCCATGAAGATCATGCTGGTGGTGGTCAGGTTGCTAGTGTTCATGCCCCTGCTCATTTTGGTACGGCACAGGTTGCAAATGACAATTCTTTTATCGTCCACACTTGTTGGTGTGGCCTGCCTTCTCCCTTTTGCCACCCCACCACCTCTTACAGCCTGTTGCGGTGCTGCGCATCCCTTCCTCTCTGTACTGCTGTCCTCGCTCAGCTTGCCTCCTTCCCATGTTGGGCCAGTGATTTCATCGTCCACTACTTCCTCTTCGGGAAGGAAATTTTTCCCTTAAAGTGAGGAATATTGGCTTCTACCTCACACGGGTTTTTTGCCTTCCTCTGGATCAACTTGCAGGATAACAGGCCGGATGGACAGAGGTCTTTTTTCGGCCTTATAAACTATGTTACTATGTTACTTCTTCACTCTGGTCCTCATCCTAACAAGTTGACGTTCAGTGCTGCTGACACTCAAAAACATTTGGGGTGAGGGTCTGCTGCTAATCTGACCATGTAAAACATTCAGGGCGAGTGCCTGCTGCTGATCTGACAGTGTAAAACATTAGGGGTGAGGGTGTGCTGCTACTTGCGCTTTACGTACAAGTAAATATATGTTTCCTAACAATATTTCCTGTAAAATCAATGTTATCTTGGGTTTTGGGGGGGTATTTTTGTCATTCCGTAAAAGTGGCAAAATAGTCAGACATCATCGTTAATAGCAGCGACTTCAGTGTCCAAGATGAATCCAGACATCCTCCCCATGCTGTTCCCTAACCATTTCAGTGGTGTTTCCACCATTTTCTCACGTTTCCCTATCGACCAGACACCCTCCCCTCTGCAGAGCAGGGGTGCCCGGTCTTCTCCCATTGACTTCCATTGTGCTCGGGTGTTCGGCCGAGCACTCGAGCACCACCTAGTGTTCGGCCAGAGAACCTAAACATCGGGGTGCTCGATCATCACTACTGAGGATAGGTCAATATCAAATCGTCGGGGTTCCGACACCCGGGTCCCCCCGTTGATCAGCTGGTTGAAGAGAGGACCACTCTCTGTGCGAACACCAGCTTCCCTTCATTGTTTACCTGCTTGCCATCAGCATTGCAGTGGTGAGCATTGTAATTATAAGTAAGCTGTCCCACTCACTTCTATGGGACGGCTCTTTCCTATTCAAGTGTATACTACAAAGCTGTCCCATAGATGTGATTGGGGCAGCTTGTAGTTACACCTGCTCACCACTGCAATGTCAGCATTGAGCAGATAATCAATAAAGGGAGGCTGCACTTGTATGGAGAGTGGTCTTCTCTTCATCTAGCTGATCGGCGGGGGTGCAGGGTGTTGAACTCCCGCCAATATGATGTTGATGACCTATCCTGAGGATGATTCATCAAGATTAAAATCCTGGAAAATTTAAAGGGGTCATCCAGGAATTATTTTTATGCATTCTTTACTCACTGCAATCTAACCTTCTTCTAAATCAAGTTGTACAAATTCCCTACCAGTATCTCATTCCGGAACAGCCCCACATGACCCCGCTGTACTTCTGGCTGTGCGCTAGTATATCACATGCAAACCATTCTTTACACGATTCATCCCTCCACTAGTTCCACCTCCAATGTACAGTTTGCCACTAATGATATGTAATGTTGAGGGTGGATGTTTGGAAATTCATACCGCACATATGCTGTCAAATCCAGCTGTCTCTGATTGGCTCAGGGTGGGTGTAATGGGCAGATTTATTGTAATAGCTATCTAAAGTACTGGGTAGGTGCTGGAAGAAGAGAACAGGTGTAGTGGGTGGTAACAGATGGCCAAATAAACATATCGATTTACTCCAGCAACCATCTTGATTAAAATCCAACTTGATTCCATAACAGATAAAAACTCATGTTTCACAAGTCCCAGCAGAAACTTATGCATTTCAGACAGAACTGTTTGTCCTTAATCAAAGCATAAAAATACAAGGAAAAACTTGGGCTTAAAACACACGAAACTCATTTGCAATTCTAGGTGGAGTGAAAATAGTTCCATAGTAATTAACTCCTTCATCCCTCTTACCGGGACGTATATATGTGTTGTCAGGTAAGGCATGTAAAAAGGAGCATGCAATGTTCCAATATAACAAATGTAGAATAACAGCATTGTACATACTTAAGTTTATCACATTTCAAAGGGAACTTTTTCTGAAGGGCAGATGTGAACAGAGATTCAATCCTTTAGGTGTCCTGGTCTTTAGCTTCAAAATCCAGAATGCTTCTCTACTCCACACTTTTGCAGTGTCCCACTGTATAGCAGTGCTCCACTGCAAAAAGGGGTTTACTGCGCATTTCCTAAATTCAGGCTGCTAAAAAACAAAATTATGATTTGGTATGTTTTTCTATAATTGCTGACTTGAGAGAATAGGCTATATCCATCAGCCACTAGGCAGAGCGGTTTCCTCCCCACAGAGAAAAAAAGAAGACGAGCAAAGATATACTTGAGGAGCAGGCCAGATGTACAAAGGAAGTGCAATGTGGAAGCCTATGGAGAATTGCTGTCTGATAAGGACCACAGCCTCCAAAGCCACACGCTCAGGTGCCTGAGCACAACTGAAGGATAGTTTGCTATTTGTGTAAGAAAGCACTGTGAACATGTGCTCTGTAAGTACAGCAACCTGTTCAAAGAATGAAACTGAAAAGTTTGCCTGCCATCAGGGAGAACTACCCTGTGAGTTGCATTGCAACGCCTAAAGTAAAGTACATATCACATCCCTGGATACTTAGTTAAAAGGTCAACTAGAGAAGTGCAGTGTAAGGAAAAGTGCTCTGAAAGGAAAACTGTGCCAGTTAACTCAAATCACAGCTGTGTAACCTGTATAATCTGTGGACATTGTGCTTGTGAAAGATCTATCGGTCTATTGAATATTGAGAACTGCAACTGATGTGCTTCAAGTTAATCTTTCAGTGTAGAAACATTCTACTGTTAACTTGGACTCATCATTTCTAAAAAAGGATAGCTGAGTGGCTCACCAATAGATGTGACCAATGGATTCAGGGTGCTCAAGTCACGATGCTTCTTACCCCAAAGAAGCAAGATATAGGTACTAAAAGAGTAAAAAATAGGGCTGGACGAGCACACCTTTATCTGGTAGTGATGAAAGTTGCAATAGGAGTATATCTGGTTAAAAATATGTAAAAGTTTAATATACACACTCAATAAACAATGTAATATATATTGGCGCCAATATTTGGAAACAATCTGTAAAATATACAAATAGTAAAAAGTATAGACAATGAAAGTAGAAAATAATATAAAAAATTAAAAAATAAAAAATAGTCACAAGGTATCCTCCTGGTTGAGCGTACCTGTAAATAAATTTCAATGTCTATAGATTCTAATACAGAGCAGGGTGGTAACATCAATAGCTCAAAGTCTTGTGATTAAACTTTTTGTGGACGTAATTTGTCCCACAAGTATCAAATATGACATGATTGCCCCACAGCTATATTAAAAAGTTCAGGCTTCATATGCAATAATATATATGCTGTAGTAAGTGGTAGTACATTACCAGTATCCTTAGTATTTTAGGCTACTTTCACACTAGCGTTTTTAAATTCCGGTATTGAGTTCCGTCATAGGGGCTCAATACCGGAAAAAAACGCTTCAGTTTTGTCCCCATTCATTGTCAATGGGGACAAAACTGAACTAAAGACAACAGAATGCTCCTGAAAGCATTGCGTTCCGTCTTCAGACCGGAGAACAAACCGCAGCATGCTGCGGTTTTCTCTCCGGTCCAGGCATCCGCACCAAGCCGGATCCGGAATGACCCCCAATGCAAGTCAATGGGGACGGATCCGTTTGGTGTGACACACCAGTAATCCGGATCTGTCCTCCATTGACTTGCAATGGGGGGTCATTCCGGATCCGGCTACACAGAAATACAGAAAGACATACAGACATACATACATACATACATACACATACATACATACTCACATACTCCAGGCAGGGACGCCGGCAGCATGTCTTCACGCGCCTCCTGCGCGCAGCTATGACGTTTCCCCACTGTGCCCAGCAGAGGGCGCTGTGGGGAATCGTCATCACTGCGCGCAGGAGGCGCGTGAAGACATGCTGCCGGCGTCCCGGGCTGGAGTATGTAAGTATGTATGTGTTTGTGTGTGTATGTCTGTATGTATGTATTTCTGTCAACATGTGTGGGGCCGGAGCGCTGCTCCGGCCCCACACATGTGTCAGCGTTAGCACGGACCCGTTGGCACCCTTTAGGTGCCGGATCCGTACTAACGCTAGTGTGAAAGAGGCCTTACTTGCTGTCAGCGTCTGAAGATATTACAGCGTCTGATGGATTTGCAGCGCTCGCTGAATGCTCCTTGGTCTTGTGAGACTGGTCGGCGTGCTGTTTGTTCTCCTATTCGTCAGTATCTGCTGGATGTGTAGCGTCTGCTGAAACGGAGTTTCTGTGTGAAGGGATCGCGCGCGCTGTTCGCTCTCCTATCTGCATCCCTCGTGGCGTCCCACGTGGGTACCGGCTGTAGATGAATGAAGATGAACGTTCTAGTGGTGCCGCGGGCCTCCCAGTAACAATGTAGATACTTCCAAGGTACCGGTGACTGTGCGAATTTTTGCCTCTTACAGTATTCTTTGGTATGGACGTCTCATACAATATTAGCAGGTCTAACTTCCAAACCAGACACATTTCGGGGTCTATGACATATAGTCTGCCCCTTCCTCAGTGGTGGTTAGACCTGCTATTCTTTCGGGGTTTTATACTGCATTGTAGTTCTAAGGGGTGGAGATAACCCCAATTGGATCTCTGTGGGTTTTGGGAAGTTAACCCTTGATGTGGTTCTGGAGTTCAACATGTAATATACAAATGTTATATATATATTCCTGATAGCAATACATTGTTTTATCATTTAATCATATAACAATATCTATGATATATCAGTAGGTACATATAAGTGGATATTTATACACATGTGTAATAAATGATAAAAATAGTGAGAATAAGAATAAAAATGAAAATAATAAAAAATAAAACTGTATATATGTAGGGATTATATATGTATGTAGAGGTTTTGTCTGGCTAGTGACGGATATACCTGAAGTTATTGAAATATCCTTTTTTATCTGACCACTATTGTTTTTTCTTTTCTCTTTTTTTCATTCTTCCTTTTCTCTTTCCTTTTAGGTAGCCGTATGAGTTACACTATCATTCTGTAAAAGTGTTGGCATCACAACTGGGACCTCAGGCTGTGAGGGTGCCATACCTTACTCCTCTCCAGACTAGTTTAGAACTAGAACTAACTGGAACTGCTGCCCTTCCCTACTGATGGAAGCAGGACTGGCCCACCTCTGCCTGGTAAAAATATAGTAAGTAGTGTATATGATATGTACATGCTAGGAGACCGGGGGGGAGTGTGCAATGCTCAGGGGTGTTACAAAAGCAGCACTCCAAGCATTCAACCCATCCCCCTGGTGCTCCAACATACAAATTTGCATAGGAATAAAAAAACAATATCTCTGCAGCTGTTCAACATACAGACAAAAGAAAAGTATTGTTTCAATCAGCACAATCAACCCTACCAGGCAGTATCCTTAGTTTTATAGGGTTAATCATGCTGACAGAGGCCATATAACACCACAAAAACAAACAGGTACACTATTAAATACACTATTGGCTGCAACAATTATCATGCAACCAAGGATTGGTGTGTAGCAATAATGTTACGCCGCTACTCGCAGGCACAATCCCAGACACTGATGGATAATTTTGTGATTCTGGGACAACTTGCAAGTTGCGCTACAACCTCATTCTAGTAAATGGCTGCGCTGCTACATAGCAATCTTTGGACGTGCAAAGGGTGTTGTGTGGCCACAGCTACATTGAGGAACGGAATATTTTTCTATCCTCTGGTTTTCAATGTCATCTTAAAATGGTCATTTAAGTTGTGTGAGCTATTATAGACAAGAGGATTTTCATGTAGGTAATCTACATACTACAAAGTATTTAGCACAATGTCACACCACCGAAATGAGATGGATAGAAGAAGGTTAATTTGTTCTTCTGTCAAAAGCCTATGCAGGTAACTTTATGCCATTTACTTTATATCACTGCATAATTTATCTGCTTATATTATCAGTCCTGCCAACACTGCTCTTATTAGTACGTGCTGAAATACTCTACTTCACAGTTATTACTTATTTTTCTGCTGCAATGACTAGATGATTTAATTAACTTTCACCTTTATGGAGGAATGAACAAGTGTGTTGGGTGCAGTGACAGTTTTTAATGTGTGGAAGAAGCCTGCATAGAAATCATCTGTGACACCTGGATTCTTCACAGAAAAGCATCCTCCACAGTTCTGTCACTTACATATTTTTGTACAGCTCCACATTTGCCACTTTATACCATTATGTGCTCTATGAACACACCCCTTTATCCACCTGAGCGTGATGAAAGGAGAGCACCGAGGCTATGGTCAACCAGGGCCATGAAGCTTGAGGCAAGTTGAATAGGTCATAATGTCCTACATAAGGAAATAGTCCTATATATGAGGCAAGATAGCTAGGGCCCCTGGTACAGATTTTGCTCTGGGTTAAGGACCCTTAAGTTATGGTTCATTTTATCCAAATAATTGTTCAAGCAGATCACTGAAGACTCCCATGAATTCAGGTAGTTGATCTAGAGAACTTTATTAGCATTAGCATGTAACATTATTAAAGTAACTGTCACTGTAGCCTGATATCCTTTTTTCAGAAGACCGCTAGTGTGATCTCAGGTTCTCTCCAGCAGAAAAATTAAGAAAGCAGTAGTTTTAGACTCTGCAGACACTTGAAATAGACATCGGGTCTAAGTGAAAGCACCAACACCAATCCATTCCATTATGGTGACGAGCGTTAGTAGAAGGAAATGGAGGGAGGATAGGTGAATATTTGAATTTTGTTTTTAAGCCCAACAGCATGTGATCCTCCTTATTGCAGGACATACTGACTGCCTAACCAGTAGAATACAAATTATAGAGGAGAGCCATGATTTATCTTTCTTTAAAGTCCCCACCCCCACACAGTGGGACTTGTGAAGGGAACTGTACTTTGCTGCTCCCCACCGCTCGATTCTGGCTCAGTGGGTCAGACACTGTCTTCACTGCCATTGTGGTCCTGGCTTGTAAGCTTCTTGCACAGACAGGGTCATGCACATCGCTGCACCAATGATCGCCCTCATTAGTGATGTTTCCCCAAAATGGCTGCATCACATGTCTCTTGGGTACACATCACCACTGAGACCAGTTATTGGCTGCAGAGGCACATGTAACCCCACCCATGCAGGAAGTTCACGTGCGGGACTACAAGTACAGTGAAGACAGATTTGAAATTCATATCATGTCAGTTTATGCTGAAGTTTTTCACCATCGATTTCATTCAATGCATAGCGTTAAATCCACAGCAAAATTTTCCAAGTTCACAGATTTTGCAGGGAATTTGACACACATTTTGCCAAGGGATTCCAGCAAAAATCTGTGCCAGAAATCCTTCCCATTTGGTTATACTGAGAGGTATACATATTATGCATGGATTTTTCCATACTGAAAATCAACAGCTAAATACAGTACCAGTTAGGTAGATGAGATTTTCAAAATCTCATCTGCACGTTGCAGAAATTTGCTGTGCTGTCCAGATATTGACCTGCGGTGCAGATTTTGAAATACACAGCATGCAATTGATTGTGCGGATTTTCAGTGCAGAGTGGATATAGAGTAAATCTGAATCAAAATCCGTGACAAAATCACAAGTAACATACTGTATGTGGAATTTGTTTCGGTTTCGTGTGGAAATAAAGCAATGACAGCACATAAATACAGTACATATAATTTACATCAGCATGTGATTCGACCGCAAGGGCTCATGCATATAAACTTATTTTCTTTCCGTGTCCGTTCCGTTTTTTTTTTCCACTCTGTATGTGGAACCATTAATTTCAACGGGTCCACAAAAAAAAAAAACGGAAGTTACTTCATGCGCACTCAGTTTCCGTATATCTGCATATCCATTCCGCAAAAAAATAGAACACATTTTATTATTGTGTGCATAACGGACAAGGATAGGACTGTTCTATTAGGGTCTAGCTTTACCGTTCCACAAAATACTAAATGCACACAAACGTCATCCATATTTTTTGCGGATCCGTGTTTTGAGGACCATAAAATACATACGGTCGTGTGCATGTGCCCTGGTAGTTCTATATTTCACTAGCCTAATAAAGCAGCAATGGTGGACTCTAAAACTCTTAATGCATTGGAAGGAATGTGTCAAAAACTTATGCAAATAAGCAACCAACTACATTCCAGCTCTTATTTTTCAGAACCCTCTTGTAAAATACCTGATTGGTTGCTGTTTAGGTGCACCACTGTGCCTTTGCACTATGTGTGATACATTACCACATTGTCATTCTACTTTTATGGTATTGTACATGCATTGGGGACTCAATAGACCTTGAGTTTGTATCTTTACATGTAAATAGCGAATAGTCACAATAGTGTTATTTCTGCTCCCTAAACAGCTAAAAGAAGTGGGTGACCCATTGTGCATCTCCATGTGCATCAAACCATACGAAGAGTTAAAAAAAAGTATTTGAAAAACATTAAACCTTGAAAACATAGATTTATGATAAAAAGAAAAGAAGAAAATCACTGTATTTGTCCACATTATTGATTTGTATTCATCCGGGTTAATTATTGCCCTTGTGTCGCAATTGGCTCCTATTTTTGTTCCTGGTTTTTAATCTTTGTAGAACGCTCCTCTGATACACACTACATTCATCTTGTAACTGCACACAGCCCACCTGCATCCAATGCAATTTTCTACATCATGAGTACAACCAGCAGTTGAGTAAGTGCAGCCAACATTTCCATTAATTTCTAAGCGGTACCTATTTAAATAATTAACCCTGTCCTATATTTGGAAAAGAAAGAGCACTCGATTAAAAGCCATCTAAACCTGCCAAGCTTGTCTGTTCCTAAGGATCACTTGAGAAATCTTGTTTTATTATAGGTTGCCTTGCCTAGCTCCGGGAATCATTATTGTCACACTGCTCGGAGAATAAATGTGCTTGTGTGCTGGGAGCAGTAGACCCTTTACTGAAGATCATTGCGCTGTAGAAAGAGGGCGAAGACAATCTTTGTAACTATACAGCTTTGTAGCTGCGGCTAACAGATCAGGGTCCTAAATGGAGGACCACCCTCTAATAAAAGGATTGCCTCTTCAAGAAATGATGGCCTATTACTAAGAAATGCCAGATGGTAGATGAAGATGGAGGGGCAAGGGGCAAATCTAAGGAAAAGAAATTGTCCAAAGACAAAACATGAAACAAAGAGGTGATCATTCGCATTGTACCAAGTGAATAAAAACTTCAAAACTATCACATAAGTCAAGACAAGACAATTTAAAAAACCTGAGAAAAATAATAGATACTTCCCTGTTAGTCCACAGACATAATTAAAAGTCCACCATTGTATAAATTGCCTACAAACTAAAAGGGGTTGTCGCATTTCAGTAAGTGGCATTTATCATGTAGAGAAATTTAATACGAGGCAATTTCTAATGTACTGTGATTGTCCATATTGCTTCCTTTGTTGGCTTGATTAATTTTTCCATCACATTTCCACTGCTTGTTTCCATGGTTACGACCACCCAGCAATCCATCAGTGGTGGACATGCTTGCACACTATAGGAAAAAGTTCCAGCCTCTCTGGTGGCCGGGACTGTGGGAGTGCACATAGACTAGTGATTTTTCCTGTATAGCCATGCCACAAAAATATAGAACATGTCCTATTATTGTCCGCATTACGGACAAGGATAGGACTGTTGTATTATGGGCAAGGCATTCCATTCCACAAAAATGAGGAATGTATGTGGACAATATCCATGTTTTGAAGATCCAAAATTTGTAGACCATAAAAAATCCAACAGTCATGTACATGAGCCCTAAGTAAAAGGTATCATTACATTCAGCTGATTTAGCCTTTTAAGACATTGTACCTTGTTTATCAGTGAATTTCCTGGCTCCCTTTAAGTGATTGATATGTTTTAAAATCTCTGTGCAACAATGTACCTGAAATCCTTTTATATGTGCTATTGAAGAGAAAAAAATCGGAGCCCTCGTTTTACTCTGAGCTCTGGGAAGTACAAGGTTCACAGTGATGATATTCAAGAACTGGTGCCTAAGTTTAATTCAGCACCATGGATAGTTTCCATCTGTCACTGAGCTCTCCTGGACTGGAAAATTCCATAGCAAAGCCGTTTAATCTGGACGTCATTAGTGTTGAGCGAAGCAAAGCATTCGAAGCGGACTTCGCAAGTAATCCGATTTTTCTCGTGCTTCATAGTAATGAATCAGATTTTCCTAAAATAGAGGCTGCACATGTCACAAAGAGAAACTAAGTGTACAGGAAACAAGTCTGGAAATGCAAGATCACCGATAATACCGTGCAGCCAGCCAATCCGCAGATAGCCATCCCCTGTGATGTCACAACCCTATAAAACCCTCATCCCATGTGGTCTTCGCCTTTTTCCTGTTAGCTGAGCATAGGGAGAGATGTGGCAAGTGCTCATGCGCTAGGGACAGTCTTGTTAAAAAGATGATTAATAGAGATGAGTGAGCACTAAAATGCTCGGGTGTTCGTTATTCGAGTCGAATTTTTCCCAATGCTCGGGTGCTCGTTTCGAATAACGAACCCCATTGAAGTCAATGGGAGACTCGAGCATTTTTTGCAGGGGACCAAAGCTCTGCACAAGGAAGGTTGCGTGAAAACCTGGAAACCTCAGAAAATGATGGAAACACCATGGAAATGGACAGGAAACAGCAGGGACAGCATGCATGGATGCCTCTGAGGCTGCCTAATTGCACCATTACGCCAAATTCTGGGCAACAGCCTGGTGGTGACCCTCAAGACAATTGTGCTGACCCAGACCAAGATGGGCAAGGCACATGTCCTGGCACATGTTAGGAAAGCACCCAACTAGGTGCAACGAAAGTCCATCACCGCCTGTGGGTGACACCACTGTCCATGCTGGCACTGCTGTCCTATCCCCCGCCCCAAGACGCAGGCATAAGCGTCTCCCTCCCCGCACCCACCCAGTAGTCAACAGCGTACACAAAGTTCTCCCAGCACAGTGTCCAGCTCTCCCCATCCCAGACAGGCAAACATGCACCCCACACCCACCCTGTCCACAGCAGACACAAAGACCTCCAAGCACAGTGCCCAGCTTTCCTAATTCCAGACGGGCTAAGACGCACACTGCACCCACCCATTAGTCTCCACAAGTGGGTGGGTGCAGAGCCTTTTAGTGCCCCTCAAGACAATGTTTGTGTGCCAGGGCCGGGTAGTAACCCTCCTTGAAGTTGTGGAGGAGAGGCCTCCGGTGACCCTCAAGACAATTTTGGGCGACAGTGTAGTGGCGAGCCTCCAAAAAATCGTGGGTGAGAGCCTGGAGGTGACCCTCAGAAACAATTGGTTTGAAAAACCATGGTGGTGCACCCCTGAATGATAGTCTGTGACTGAGATTGCAGGTGAACCCGCTAAAATTGTAGTCTAGCACACCTTGGTGGTGAACCCCTAAATTACATAGTTTGACTAAGATTGCAGTTTACAGCATGGGGATGAAACCCAGCATGACTTGTTAAGACTGAGGCTGCAGTTTACAGCATGGCGGTTAACCCCAGAGTGGCTTGGTTAAACAAAGATAGCAGCTGAACCACGCAAAAATTTAGCCTGACACAGCATGGCGGTGACAACAGAGTGACCAAGTTAGATGAGGTAGCAGATGAGCCACGCAAAAATTTAGCCTGACACAGCATGGTGGTGACAACAGAGTGACCAAGTTAAATGAGGTAGCAGGTGAGCCACGCAAAAATTTAGCCTGACACAGCATGGCGGTGACAACAGAGTGACCAAATTAGATGAGGTGGCAGGTGAGCCACCAAAAAATTTAGCCTGACACAGCATGGAGGTGACACCAACAAGTGAACAAGTTAGATGAAGTAGCAGGTGAGCCACTCAAACATTTAGCCTGACACAGCATGGCGGTGACTCCACCAAGTGAGCAAGTTAGATGAGTTAGCAGGTGAGTCACCCAAACATGTAGCCTGACACAGCATGGCGGTGACACCACCAAGTGACCAAGGTAGATGAGGTAGCAGGTGAGCCACCCAAACATTTACCCTGACACAACATGGCAGTGACAACAGAGTGACCAAGCTAGACTGAGTTAGCAGGTGAAGCACATAATATTTTACCCTGACAAAGCATGGCGGTGACAACAGAGTGACCAAGTGAGACTGAGTTAGCAGGTGAACCACATAAACTTTTACCCTGACACAGCATGGTGGTGACAACAGAGTGACCAAGTGAGACTGAATTAGAGGGTGAAGCACATAAAATTTTACCCTGACACAGCATGGCGGTGAACCCAGAGTGACCAAGTGAGACTGAAGTAGCAGGTGAAGCAATAAAAAATTTACCCTGACACAGCATGGCGTTGACAACAGAGTGACCAAGTGAGACTGAGTTAGCAGGTGAAGCACATAAAATTTTACCCTGACACAGCATGGCGGTGACAACAGAGTGACCATGTGAGACTGAGTTAGCAGGTGAAGCACATAAAATTTTACCCTGACACAGCATGGCGGTGACAACAGAGTGACCAAGTGAGACTGAGTTAGCAGGTGAAGCACATAAAATTTTACCCTGACACAGCATGGCGGTGACAACAGAGTGACCAAGTGAGACTGAGTTAGCAGGTGAAGCACATAAAATTTTACCCTGACACAGCATGGCGGTGAACCCAGAGTGACCAAGTCAGACTGAGTTAGCAGGTGAACCACATAAAATTATATCCTGACACAGCATGGCGGTGACAACAGAGTGACCAAGTGAGACTGAGTTAGCAGGTGAAGCACATAAAATTTTACCCTGACACAGCATGGCGGTGACAACAGAGTGACCAAGTGAGACTGAGTTAGCAGGTGAAGCACATAAAATTTCACCCTGACACAGCATGGCGGTGACAACAGAGTGACCAAGTGAGACTGAGGTAGCAGGTGAACCACCCAAAAATGTGACACCACCAATGCCTTTGGCAGACTGAGATTGCAGTCAAATGGCTGTTTGAAGTTGACTCTCCTAAAAATAATTTTTGAGTGTCTGTAGTTGACCCTCCTGAAAAATTGTTTTTGAGTGTCTGTAGTTGACCCTCCTAAAAAATAGTTTTTGAGTGTCTGTAGTTGACACTCCTAAAAAATTGATTGGAGAGAGGGCCTGCAGGTGGCCCTCCCTAAACATTGTTTGAAAAGAGAGCCAGTTGGCCCTCTGAAAAATTGCCTGTTGGCTCAGCGTTTGTGTAAGAAGAGAAGGAGGAGAAGGAGAGGAGAGGATACATGAAGAATCTTCATGTTGAGCTGCTTTCCCCCGGTGGAGATTTGAATTCCGGTGAAATCCAGGCTTTATTCATTTTAATAAGCGTCAGCCTGTCAGCGCTGTCAGTTGACAGGCGTGTATGCTTATCGGTGATGATGTCACCAGCTGCACTGAAGACCCGCTCTGACAACACGCTAGCGGCAGGGCAGGCCAGCATCTCCAAGGCGTACAGCGCCAGTTCAGGCCACGTGTCCAGCTTTGAAACCCAGTAGTTGTATGGAGCAGAGTGATCATGCGGGACGTTGGTATGGTCAGCTAGGTACTCCCTCACCATCTTTCTGAACTGCTCCCCCCTACTCTGCCTAGACTGGGGACGGGTGACATAGTCTTGCTGGGGTGACATAAAACTGGCAAAGTCCTTGGAGAGTGTTCCCCTGCCAGTGCTTGACAAGCTGCCTTCTCGTCTCCTCTCCCCCACTAGTTGGCCCACAGAACCACGTCCTCTGCCGCTAGCGGTGTTAGATGGGAAGGATAGTTTCAGCTTGTGCACCAGGGCCTGTTGATATTGATTCACTCTCGTACTCCTTTCCTCTACAGGAATGAGAGTGGAAAAGTTCTGCTTATACCTGGGGTCCAGGAGGGTGAACACCCAGTAATCGGTGTTGTCAAAAATGCTTCTAATGCGAGGATCACGGGAAAGGCAGTCTAACATGAAGTCAGCCATGTGCGCAAGAGTCCCAACACGCAAGAATTCCCTTTCCTCAGTAATCTGACTCTCCATTTCCTCCTCCTCCAACTCCTCCTCTTCAGCCCATACATGCTCAACAGATAAGAAGGAATGAGCATAGGTACCCTCTTCAGTCTCCTCCTCCTCTTCCTCCTCATCCTCCTCCTCCTCCTCCAATACGCGCTGAGAAACAGACCTGAGGGTGCTCTGGCTATCAAGCAACATATCTTCTTCCCCCATCTCCTGTGACAAGCGCAAAGCCTCTGACTTCATGCTGAGCAGTGACTTTTTCAGCAGACAAAGCAGCGGGATGGTGACGCTGATAATGGCGGCATCGCTGCTGACCATCTGTGTTGACTCATCAAAGTGGCTTAACACCTGACAGATATCAGACATCCACGTCCACTCCTCATTGTAGACTTGAGGAAGCTGACTAACCTGACTACCAGTTCTCGTGGAAGTTGTCATCTGGCAGTCTACAATGGCTCTGTGGTGCTGGTAAACCCTGGCTAACATGTGTAATGTGGAATTCCATCGCGTGGGCACGTCGCACAACAGTCGATGAGCTGGCAGTTGTAAGCGCCGTTGCACTGCCCTGAGGGTGGCAGCATCTGTGGTTGACTTACGGAAATGCGCACAGATGCGTCGCACATTGGTGAGCAATTCAGACAAATTGGAGTAGGTCTTGAGGAACCGCTGAACCACAAGATTGAACACGTGGGCCAGGCATGACACATGTGTGAGTCTGCCGAGTTGCAGAGCCGCCAACAGGTTATGCCCATTGTCACACACAACCATGCCTGGTTTGAGGTTCAGCAGCGCCAGCCAAAGATTGGTCTGCGCCGTGATGCCCTGTAACAGCTCTTGGGCGGTGTGCCTCTTGTCACCTAAGATCAGCAGTTTCAGCACTGCCTGTTGGCGCTTACCCACGGCAGAGCACCTGCGTCTGGAGCTACCGACTGAAGGCGCCGTGCTCACGGATGGTAATTGAGAGGAGGAGGAGGAGGGGTTGGAAGAAGAGGCATAATAAGCCTGAGAAACTGTGACCGAGGCAGGCCCCGCAATCCTCGGTGTGGGCAGCACATGAGCGGCCCACAGCGCTCATGTGCTGACAAGGTCAGACTCGGTCCCAGCCTCCATCAAGTTAACCCAATGTGCCGTCAGTGAGATATAGTGTCCCTGCCCGCCAGCACTTGTTCACATGTCCGTGGTTAGGTGGACCTTCTCAGTAACCGCGTTGGTCAGGGCACGGATGATGTTCTCTGACACGTGCTGGTGTAGGGATGGGACGGTACATCGGGAAAAATAGTGGCAGCTGGGGACCAAGTACCGAGGGACAGCCACCGCCATCAGGTTGCGGAAAGCCTCAGTCTCTACCAGTCTATAGGGCAGCATCTCCAGGCTCAACAATTTGGAGATGTGGACGTTTAGGGCTTGTGCATGTGGGTGGCTGGAATTGTATTTGCGCTTGCGCTCAAATGTCTGCTGCAAAGACAGCTGAACGCTGCACTGGGACATTGGTGGAGGTTGTGGAGGATCGTGGAGGTGAAGGGGTGGTTGTAGGATGGGAGCCACTTGTGCCGGGGTCCTGGGCGGGGGGTTGACTTGCCGAGCCAGCATGTGACACAGGGGAAGGGGCAGTGGTGTGACCCGCAGGAGGACGAACGGCCTTGGTTCCACTGAATCGGGTGTTTAGCACTCATATGCCTGCGCATGCTGGTAGTGGTTAGGCTGGTAGTGGTGGCTCCCCTGCTGATCCTGGTGTGGCACAGGTTGCACACCACAGTCCGTTGGGTATCCTCACTTTCTTAAAAAAACCTCCAGACTTGCGAACATCTAGGCCTCGGCACGGGAGCTTGACTCCGTGAAACAGTTGCTGATCTACCTGCTCTGGCCCTGCTTCTCCCTTTGCCACCCCACTGCCCTTCCAACCTGTTCTGGTGCTGCACTTCCCTCCCCCTCAGAAGCACTGTCTTGAGTTGGATTACCAACCCAGCTCGGGTCAGTCACCTCATCATCCACCAGCTCTTCCTCCGATTCCTCACTCTGCTCCCCCCTCGGACTTACTGCCCTGACAACAACGTCACTGTCTGACAACCGTGTCTCATCATCATCATAATCCGACACCTCTTCACGCACTACTTGCACTAAGTCCACACTCTCATCACCCACAGACTGTGAAAGTTCTAAATTTTGGGCATTGGGACAGAGTAACTTCTCAGGTGAGCAGTTTTCTCCTGAAAAGAGTTCCTGTGAGTATGCCAGATCTGAATCCATACTTTCCGTGGGGGAGGCAGGCTGGGGGGAAGGAGGTTGAGCTGGAGGAGCCAGAGGTATACTCCCTTGGCTAGCGTGGGTGGACTGCGTGGAAGACTGGGTGGTGGATAAATTACTGGACGCACTGTCCGCTATCCACGTCGTCACCTGTTCGCACTGTTGTGGTTTCAATAGTGGTGTACCACGTGAACCAGTAAGTTGCGAGATGAAGCTAGGGAGCGAAACTCTGCGGCGTTTCACTGCTGCTCCCTCATCAACATGTACTGTGTCACCCTGCCCAGGACCACGGCCTCTGCCCCCTACACTACTTGAACGCCCACGTCCTCAACCCTTAGCCCTTGGGTTCAACATGTTCACTGCACTGTATGATATATAACTGAGAGAAAAAACTTAGTCTTTAGGCGGCGGCTATTGTACCGCAAACCACTCAATTTTTCACTGCAATGTATGATATATAACTGAGAGAAAAACTTATATTTTCTACACTCCGGCTAGTTTGCAGCACACGACAGAATTTTTCACTGCACTGTATAATATATAACTGAAAGACAAAGCGTATATTTTCTACACTCCGGCTAGTGTGCAGCACACGACAGAATTTTTCACTGCACTGTAGTAAATATATCTGAGAGTGAAAACGTATATTTTCTACACTCCAGCTAGTATGCAGCACATGACAGAATTTTTCTCTGCACTGTATAATATATAACTGAGAGGAAAAACGTATATTTTCTACACTCCGGCTAGTGTGCAGCACACGACAGAATTTTGCACTGCACTGAAGTACATATGACTGAGAGGAAAAACGTATATTTTCTACACTCCGGCTAGTGTGCAGCACATGACAGAATTTTGCACTGCAGTATATATGACTGAGAGGAAAAACGTATATTTTCTACACATCGGCTAGTGTGCAGCACACGACAGAATTTTGCACTGCACTGTATAATATATAACTGAGAGGAAAAACGTATATTTTCTACACTCCGGCTAGTGTGCAGCACACTACAGAATTTTGCACTGCACTGTAGTATATATGACTGAGAGGAAAAACGTATATTTTCTACACTCCGGCTAGTGTGCAGCACACGACAGAATTTTTCACTCCACTGTATAATATATAACTGAGAGACAAAACGTATATTTTCTACACTCCGGCTAGTGTGCAGCACACAACAGAATTTTTCCCTGCACTGTATAATATATAATTGAGAGAAAAAACGTATATTTTCTACACTCCAGCTAGTGTGCAGCACACGACAGAATTTTGCACTGCACTGTATAATATATAACTGAGAGGGAAAACGTATATTTTCTACATTCCGGCTAGTGTGCATCACACGACAGAATTTTGCACTGCACTGTAGTATATATGACTGAGAGGAAAAATGTATATTTTCTACACTCCGGCTAGTGTGCAGCACACAACAGAATTTTGCACTGCACTGTATAATATATAACTGAGAGAAAAAACGTATATTTTCTACACTCCAGCTAGTGTATACCCACAAGAGAAGAAAATTCCACGGGGACAAAAGAGTAGAATATAATGTAGAACTTTATTAAATAACATCAATTTAAAATACATCTAAAATACACAATACTGCCAATCAGATGGTGATGGTATAGTTACACATCAGGTATATCACATCAAGCAGGACAAGCGGGATAGGTAGTGTATACAATCATAAGTGCTATAGGTTCCCCACTTACACAGGTCTATAGTTGTAATGTCAATATCAGTTATACATGTATCAAAGACACTGTGAGATATGGAACGAACACTGGTAACATCCTACCTTCACCGCTGTCCCGTACCCCGACGCGCGTTTCACTGCTGCTTCATCTACTCTTTTGTCCCCGTGGAATTTTCTTCTCTTGTGGGTATACTATTTATTGAGCAATCACGGGGAAACTATTTTTGTAAGCTCAATCATTTTGTAGGTTGTACTCCAGCTAGTGTGCAGCACACGACAGAATTTTGCACTGCACTGTATAATATATAACTGAGAGAAAAAACGTATATATTTTCTACACTCCAGCTAGTGTGCAGCACACGACACAATTTCACACTGCGCTGTATTATATATGACTGAGAGGAAAAACGTAGTCTTTAGACAGCAGCTATTGCACCGAAAACCACTCAATTTTTCACTGCACTGTAGGATATATAAAAAAACGTATTCCCTAGACTGACGCTACTGAACAGCACACTACATAATTGTTCACTGGACTGTAGTGTATAGAAATTAGAGAAAAAACGTATTCCCTAGACTGCACTACAGATCCCAGCAAGCCAAGGTACAGCAGCAGCAGCAAAAATGAGTACTCAGAGGACTTTGGGCAATTTCTTTTGGTTCTGTGTGGAACATGTGCTGTCCCTTCTGCCACCAGTCACTGTGTACAGTGTGCAGCCAAGATGGCGGTAGCTGCACTACAAGTCCTAGCCAGCCGCAAGGAGGAGACCAAAAAAAAAGGTGCTTGTAGCCCTTAGAAGGGCTGTTGGGTTCTTTGTGGGTGATTCCTGCCCAACCAACATCTAAATTCAGGCCCTAACACTCTCCCTGACAGACAGCAGCTCTATCTTTAATCTCATGTAGGTGGCGTCTGACGCGAGCAGCGCGGGACCAGATTCCCAGGTCATCTGATCTGGCCAGCCAATCCCTGCTATCGACTTGTAGGGGCCCCACGTGATGCTAGGAGGTACCAAAGACTCTCCTGCATGTTGATTGGCTGAGAAAAGGCGCCTAACATGCAGGAAGAGGAAGTTGCCATTTCCTCGAGGATCGCGATATGCTCGTCCAAGTAGCGAGCATATGCGAATACCCTAATACTCGAACGAACACCAAGCTCGGACGAGCATGTTCGCTCATCTCTAATGATTAATAGAAGAATATTGGAGAGGGAGACTACAGGGACAATGCAGGGAAAAGACAGGGAGACTTATTATGTGTCAGTTTTATTTATTTATTCCTACATCAGCTTTAAATGTAATTCAATACCAATAAGATGGAAGCCTTTATCATTCCACTGCCAGCATGCCAACCAATACCCTCCACCCTCTAGCACCCCTTAGAGGGACCAGGTCTTAATGATGACCATTCTCATCTTTCCAAATCAACCTTCAAAGTCTCCATATCCTAGAAAAGTCAGCAAAATGCAGAGAGAGGAGGAGCTGGATGTTCCTGATGACATATTTTCATCCATATTAGATGATGTGGAAAAGGAGGAAGAGCATATTTCAGAAGAAGGGCTCCCACCTGTAGAGAGCACTGGGGTTGGAGAAGCGAGTGTGCCAGAGCTGATTAATATTCTGTTTTTACTGTCAAATAACCTGCAGGAGATTACAGGCAAGCATATTGTCCTCCCAATCTAACTAGCCAAACCCCATACCAGTAATAGCCCCTGATTAAAGGTGCCACGCGGCCATTAACAATAAAGAAGGACTATACAGTGTGGTCTTTATTATTAAATTAAAGGAAGCTGCGGGCTAATTGGCTGAGCAGTTTTTTAACGCAGCATGGCTGCAACCCGCCTGAAGCATTGAGGCCGTACCTTAAGGCAGAGTGGCCTGGATGTACGGCGATTTATGACAAATTAATTCTAAATGAATCAAATTTCTTGGCGAACTTCGGTGAAGTTGCCAAATTGAATTTTTCAAAAGTTAACTTATCTTCAGTCACTAATACTTGATACTCTAAAGGCCAGTTACCTGATGTTTTTGGAGATACTTTATGGCCTAATGCAAACACAGTATCTACACTAAACTTATTGTTTCCAGTATGCGACGGTATGTTTCAGTAACAATCCCTCTGAGAATGAATGAAGCTTTTTACAGAAAATGTTATTGCAAAATGCTAACTACGTTAAGAATTCTGGCTCACAATCATGCACTTTTATAACAGAAGACAAGCTATATTTTTAGCTTGAAACATCTAAACTTTACTTAACTTTAGTTTTTACTAAACAGATTCATGAACAGCTCTACTAATGACTGTACTATTGTTGCTTTTAGACTAGCATGTTGTCAGATTCTGGAATAATTTACATTTTCTGAAAGAAAACTCTCTTATGTAAGCTTGATGTTAATTTATCCTCCACCAATCATGAGAACAAGTGATGTGCCACACAATTTCAATATATTGGTTATAGCTAAGAATGTATATTGATAGGCACACTCACATTTGAGACCAACTCTGGATCGACAATGTAAGTTTAAAATACTAGTTTATTAGAATAAAGTAAAAACAAGTAAAAACAAGTAGTAAAAATTGACAGTTACCCACAATTGATATATTATTTCAGCGTAGTATAATTGACATATAATTATGTAGATGGAGGGATACATGTAGATATATATATATATATATATATATATATATATATATATACATGTTTACCAGCCTCTCATACAATGCACTACATGGAATTTACATTCCTATTTATTTGACATTTGGCCTCTATCACCCTTTTTTTACACATATATATTTCTATGTATCATTTATATATTTATATATTTTTATATATTTTTATATATACCTTCTTGACATACTCTTCTATATGTTTGTTTGTATTGTATATTATACTCTTTGAAAGTCTTAACCATATCCATATCTCTGGAAGCTATCTTTCTAAACAAAATTAACATAATCAATACAGTGAGATGGGACTATAGATATATTATAGAATCTACCTGGAGATATGCACAATGTTGCAATACAAGGGACTATAAAGGGTTAATAACCCTGTTCCCTCCTCTTTGAAGTCTGCCACTCACCAGGCCCATCCCATATGGGTCCTATCTATAAAAGATCAATTTTCAAGAGAGCTCCACACCACTGAGGAAGGGGCAGAATACCCCGAAACGCGTTTGGTGTTTTACAAGTGGCAGCTCTCAAGGACCATAAGGAAGCTTTATCCAAATCATATTCCAAATCATATTTGAAGATTTGAATCCATTTGGAACAAGGAAAAGGAAAAAGCAACTACAATTTTGGAACTACCAGTACCAATTCCTCATGAATGAATGAATATAAGAACTCTATCAAAATCCTAAACAATAGTATTTTGCATCTTCACACCAGGCTGTTACAGTATTGTGAAAACGCAACACTTGCCAAACAAAGTGAGATCACCAATTAATTACAGCTGGGCACATCTACCGCCACTGCTACGGAGCGCAACAGAGCGCTACAATTACAGCCTATCTCCACAAACACAGCGAGATCCAGCACCCACGTGGGACGCCACGTGGGACGCTGTGAAAAGGCACGCAGTTCGAGCGCGCGGATCATATCCCGTACCTACAGAGGAGAACATACTACAGCGTGGAGTGAGACAGAGCATCGATTGGTAATGTACCACAACTAAGCCATCCCCATTCCTTATACAGTGACTACTTCAATATCATATCATTTTATTATTTCTGCTATATAATATATTTACATTCAAGCTATATTGGGACATTATCCTTCTATTTTGACAATTGATACTACTATATGTACAGGACATTATCAGTAAATACAGCTGCATGGTTGGTCAGACATTAGACCACCGTATATCTAATTATACTACGCTGAAATAATATATCAATTGTGGGTAACTGTCAATTTTTACTACTTGTTTTTACTTGTTTTTACTTTATTCTAATAAACTAGTATTTTAAACTTACATTGTCGATCCAGAGTTGGTCTCAAATGTGAGTGTGCCTATCAATATACACTCTTAGCTATAACCAATATATTTACACGACTAGGGTGAGTCGTGGATAGAGCACCTCTTAATCTTATTTCTCCAATTGGTGGTGAGCCACTATACCCTCACCTCACAATTTCAATATAGTTAAAGGGGTTTTCTGAGTTATATATATTGATGACCTATCCTCAGGATAGGTCATCAATATCAGATCGGCGGGGTTCCGACACCCGGCACCCCCGCCGATCAGCTGTTAAAGAGGAGGCGTGTGCCGCATCAGTGCTGCCTCCTCTTCACTGTTTACATGCTGGTCGTAACGGGGGTAGTGGTGAGTAGGTGTAATTACACCTCACCGCACCATTCATTTCTATGAGAAGAATCGCTTCCATAGACTTGTATGGAAGCGATTCTTCCCATAGAAATGAATGGGGTGCGTAGGTGTAATTACACCTACTCACCACTAACCCCGTTATGGCCAGCATGTAAACAGTGAAGAGGAGGCAGCGCTGATACGGCGCGCGCCTCCTCTTCAAGCAGCTGATCGGCGAGGGTGTTGGACCCCCGCCGATCTGATATTGATGACCTATCCTGAGGATAGGTCATCAATATATATAACTTGGAAAACCCCTTTAAGCACATAAATATTGAAAGCAGCACACTGTAGCAATCAAGCTGTAAAGGGAACCTATTGTTTAAATCACATTTTTATGTTGAACATATTTCTAAAGAATTTTTGTTGATTATTTTTAATTTTCCATGTCAAAAATATTTAAATCCTGCAGTTTTTGCATGGGCCAAGAAGACTAATAACAGGCGCCACTTCTTGGTCTGTACACATCAATCTATTGCAGTTATTAGCTTATCACTACAAGGAGGATTAGAAAGGCAGATATCACTTCTGTGTATAGATAACATGTGATCCACCATTCACAATAGGTGCCTAGAAGACTGTCCCATAGAAGTCAATGAGGTCCCATCCTGTCCGTTATGACTATGGCCCATGTCGCTGCTATTCCCTTCACATGGTGCATGGTACCCTTATTCTCATGAATGATTGAGAATGATTGGACTCTAATAAATCATCCTCTAAATTATCCTCTATCCTGTGCCAATATGATATCTTGGCACAATCCCATTGTGCTTCCTTGCTTTCCTCATTTTGCATTATTCTAGCATTGATCCTGACAGCATGCTACTTCCAATAACGATGTCCAGCAACAATAATGTAATTGGATGGCAGATCACTCATTTCTCAGCGCCACTTGTGTTGCTATGCTATGACAACTGGCGAGGTGTAATGTGTTACAACGGCTGCTCCTAGCAGCCATTATACTGCCATTATTACCCTTTCCAACAGTCTGGAGTGGACCCACCTCTTGCTGTAATTTTCCCAGCAGATCTGGCCACAGATCAGCTCTGTCCCTCTAGGCAGGCTGGGAATGAAGGCTGCAGGTATATGCAGGTTTCAATCAGACCCCTTTCTAAGGGCTCTAACTCACAATATTGTCAGCTTTAAAACAAGACCTGACTTGAATCTCTAGCTCTTACACACCCTGAGATCCATATATGAGGTATGAGGTACGTCCTTGGCTACTCCATAGCCATGCCAGATCTAAAAAAAGGGGGGTGTGGTGTGGACGAGGAAGGGGGCAGACTGCCAGGCCCGTTTTATTTGTCATGTTCTCCTGCTGTTTTAGGTGTAGAAAATGGTCTAAATCTACGCCAGGAAGGGAGCTGTCTTACATTTAGACAGACGATGGATATGCCAAAGCACCTCTACATAACTTAGGCACAGCCACCACCAGCCAAAAGGATATTGAGACCGGCATCTAAAACGGAGGTCTGAATAAATGATCCCCACTGTTTTTAATATAGAACATTGTGTATTGACCGATGCAAACAAAGAGGAGGATATGGGTACGAGGAGTGGAAGTGAAGGGGGCAGAATGGGGCAACACAATAGGTGGTGTACTTTGAGCGTACAAATTGCATACGAAAATGACGGGCTTTGCTGTAGAGGAATGTTGAAGCAGGAGGAACGCTCTGAGTCTGACCCCTGGCTACATATGGATACTGTATCAGTAGATGAAAGCAGATCATCCGGCTGAGACTGAGATGAGCGTGCCATCCACTCCACTATGTCATCCACTTTCTCCTCCACTACAATTTTGCACCTTGGTGGGTTAGCCCGGTGGAACGCCAAGTATTGCGAATACTATAAGTAGAAGCTCCGGCTACAGGTCCTTTGGCACTCCTGCCCTGTGCCACTTTCTCCTTTTTTTTTTTAGAGCTCGAGGTCAGGCTGGAACTGAACCTCTTTTGCTTATCCATTCCAGACATTTTTCACTTCATTCTGTGTCCTGCAGCTGGTCTTTGTCTTTGTCCCTGTCTCTCTCCCTGTCTCTCTCCCTGTCTCTCTCTCTCTCTGGCTGATTAATTACTAGCCCTGCACTTGTCTTCCATTATCCCTGATGTGTAATATTGATTCCCTGAACAATTACACCCCAATTTCAACAACACAGGTCTCAGTGTCTCAGAACTTCACACACAGTGCTTCTGCTCATCTCAGCAGTCGCAGCAGAAGTGATGCGTCACTGGCTTACCAATCCTGAGCCAATCAGAGCAAGCCCTGCCCACTAGGTGACCGCTTTCTTCCCAGGCTTTTGCGCACGAATAACGAACTAACAGTAAAAGTTCGCTAATTATTTGAATTTATATGCAACAGCGTATAGAGTAACTTATACATAGCATTAGAGTACAATTTATCAGACAAGTACGTAGCGAATGCGTAGAAAGCCTTAGGAACATTTTTGAATCTTAACGGAGCGAGTCACCTAATATTCGAATTCGCTTCGCAGCTGAAAATTATATATATATATATATGTTTGAGATGAGCGAATCTTCAAACATTCACTTCGGCGAATATTCGACAAATTTCTAAAAAAAAAATTGTTCTTAATACGAATTTATTCAGTCGAAGTAGCGGTAAAAAAATTGTTATTCTGATCGTGTTCTGCGAACATTCCCGCACAAATAATGAACATAGTGTTGTTAAAGGTACATTACTTAACTGAATACTTACGCATGAGTGTACAAAGTGTGTACGAATACTTAGTGTACTATTGTCTAGCGATTGCGTAATACGCACACACGCACGACGCTAGGCCGCGGCGTACAGTCCTCAGAGGCAGAGCGAAGTTTTCAATATGGCTTTCAGGCGTTCATCAGCATTTAGCGCTGGAGAGCTTAAATACATGGTCAAGCTGATGGACTGCCAGGATTATGATGGCACACACCGACACCCGAACCAGCAGAAGAAGGAGATAGTGCAGCAGGTGATGCCATCGCTTTGACACTGTGCAGACCCCGGGCCAGATCCAGCGGAAATGGTCCGATTTAAAATTCAAGTGCCCAGAGCGGCTTACTGAGATCGACAGGGTGAGTAACAAAATATTTGAAAAGTATAAACATGTTAAAGAGTTAGTGTACTGTATTGTATTATACATACCACACCAGTGAGCCACGTTCTCCTTCTATACAGTTTTCATTAGTTGGCAGTGGCACTTTTATGTGGGTGGTGTGGGTAGTGCGATGAGTGAGCCATCCACTCCACTACCTCATTCACTTTCTCCTCTACAACACTTTTGCTTGACTGTGGCAGGCAATTGGGTCATTGTCTCTCTCCCTGCCTGATTAATACTACTAGCCCTGCACTAGCCCTGATATCTGTAACGGTGCCCAGAACAACAACAGAATTTACAGAATACGGTTCTCTGTCTTTCACAAGCTGCTGCTCGTCTCAGCAGGCTCAGCACAGACTTATGTCACTGGTTTACTCAGCCTATGGGCCAATCAAAGCAAGCCTTTCCCACTAGGTCAGGTGACCGGGTTCTTCCCGGGCTTTTTGCTGCTCTCACCGCGAACATTTCTGCACAAATAATGAACATACAGTAAAAGTATGCTACTTAACTGAATTCGTACGCATTAGCGTACAAATTATCAAATCCGTAGCATTAGCCTACAGATCATCAGACGCGTACTTAGCATTAGCGTACAAAGATTTAAGAACATTTAAGATCCGGACGGAGCGAATCTGAAAAGATCCGGATTTGGATTCAGATTCGCTCATCTCTAATAAACATATATATATATGTGTGTATATATATATATATATATATATATATATATATATATATATATTTATTTTCATTGCACCGTAAAACAAGCAGAAATATAAGTGAAAAAAAATGAAAATGGTTATTTGTAACTTACATACATGTACTATATAGCCAATATGCATCAAAGCTATTTTATTTCTATCAGCCTATTTTTTCTTATTTTAGGATTAAATTGATCTTGGAGTATATTAACATTACCAGGGTTTTCAGCTTCATCTAGAAGGTAACGCTGTAGGGCCCATATATGAATGCTCGCTTAATGGAACTGCACTCTCCTGGTGCTACACAATCCAAGAGATGCGTTAGTGAGACATCTATTGTATCAAATGCATTACCTTTTGGACTGAAATATCTCTGTATGTGAATAAAGAAATAAAGCAACAAAGATACCTTATAAATTCTAAAAATCTTTTTCCCAAGGCACAGTTAGACTAACATTTCCAGTGGATGAATAAGCTAAAGCCATTATTTTTAATGAGTGGTAGCCCAAACCAAGGACAGACTGCACCATGTATTGTTATAGGGATTATAGCTTCTTCTTTGTTATACAAAGCTCCGCTGCTATCTGCTATACTTACAAATGTATTTGGCATCCAGACTGTACCCATATTGAATATACTGCCTATCAGGGGCGCATTGGCCATAGACCTTACAGAAAAATTTCCCGGTGGGCTGGTGCCCAAAGGGCCGCCTGGGGCCTCCTCAAGTCCGGCCAGTGGAAGTTTTTACTGCTAGCAGTATTTTTTGATGGATTCTGGTATTTGACTCTGTTGGGGTGGTATAATGTGCCACAATATGGTATTTCTGGCCCTGGCTTCCATCATTTTGGACCCAAATACAAAAGAGGGCCACTTTTAGTATTTTTTCCAGGGCTATTTTAAGTTCCCAATCTGCCCCTGCTGCCTATAGTACTTCCTGAATGGAAAATCCATGGGAAGAAAATAATGGCATGATCCAATGCTGGATGCTTTATAGTCAGTATTAGATGAATACTGAGGCAGACACAGTACTGTAATCAGAGTCCAAACTGTGACATATTTTGCAGTCATTGAGCTGCTATGAAGAATTAAAGCCATATGCAGCATAGATGTAGCAAATGACCCTGGGGGCCGAGGGACCTTTCCAGTAGGATAAATGACACATTTGGTGGTAGAATCAGGTACAGATCTTCCTGGTAATCTTCTGCTGCCATGTGCCTTCACGCATTGTGTTTGCCTTCGACTGTGTAAATCTGTACACAGTAAGCTACAGTATTCTTTTCAGTGTCTGCAGACAGGCACAAAGGAAAGTATCTTTGCATTATTTGTTAATGTAGAATAGGAGTAGTTCCCGTTTCAGATATTGTTTTGGCAGATGTGGTCTTGAACTATAAGTTATAATGCAGTGTTTAGACCAGGGATCTCAAACTCGTGGCCCTCCAGCTGTTACAGAACTACAATTCCCATCATGCCTGGACATTCTTCGGCTACCAGGGCATGCTGGGATTTGTAGTTTTGCACCATCTGGAGGGCCACGAGTTTGAGATCCCTGGTTTAGACTTTTATCCCAGTGTTCAAAAGTAGATGTGTCAGTGTATACTGCTGCCATTAGAGATTTATCAGTGCATTCAGTCTCTGTTTCTTTTGTGAAGAAGAAAATAAGTACTTAAAAATCAAATTTTTTGATACATGCAGCATGTTGGTAATGATATCCAGGAAAAAAACCTTTAGTATTGGGTTAAACAAAACCCATGTGGTAAAAGATGAGCTCAATGTTACATTTGGTATTCTGTACACACTACTTTTCATTTTTGCAAACTAAACGTTTTGTGAGTTTTATTTTACAGCCTGACTTAATGTACGTCAAGGAAGCCTGTTGTTTTTCCCAAATGTTTAACTTGGTGGGGATTGTGACTAATCTGTTTTTCAGGAGTGAAAAGAAAAAAGACCAAGAAACCCCAACATATTTGGCAGATCTGCACAAAATATCATTCTGTGCTGAAAACTTTTCCATAGAGTCATGCATATATATTTTTTTTAGTATTATGGGAGCTCCAGTGCATACTGTATTTGTTTGTGAAGTGTGTGAAGGGCCCGTGTCGTGTCTTGTATTGTTATATGTTAAGACATCTAGTTAGAACTGATCAAAAAGGAGAAGTTACATTTGCCAGATGACAGAGGGTGTGGTGACAGTGACGTAGAACTTGAGGCTTAAAAGAGAAGCATATATTATACAAATATATAAATACTCTTTTGTTCCTCCCTAAACACGGATAGTGTGATATGTCACTAGAGTTGGAGAAAAAGGAAAAAAAATGAAATTGGTTGATTTAATTTCAACAAGTTGCATATGTGTGTAAGCTAAAATATTGTCAAGTAGTGATGAGCGAGCACCTCTGTGCTCGTATGCTCGGGTGCTCTGGCCGAGCACTAGGGGGTGCTCCAGTGCTCAGCCGAGCACCCGAGCATAATGTTAGTCAATGGGACTAAACCAGGCACCCCCTGCTCAGAAGAGGGGAGGGTGTCTGGTTAATAGAAAAAGGTCAGAATCGCGACTTCTCCTCTTTTACTCCTTTCACTCGTAAAAGTATGCTAATTAACTGAATTTGTATGCATTAGCGTACAATGCGTAGAATTAGCATACAAATTTGTACACATTAGCGTACAATGCGTATCATTAGCATACAAATTTGTACGCATTAGAGTACAATGCGTAGCATTAGCATACAAATTCGTACACATTAGCGTGCAATGCGTAGCATTAGCATACAAATTCGTACACATTAGCATACAATGCGTAGCAATAGTGTACAAATCAACACTACAGTGAATGCCAGTCGTCTCCCGCACGTTTATTCGCTGCGTAGCAGCGAACAAACGTGCGGGGAAGAGACTCGAGCATTGCGCTCGAGTACACTCGGTGTTCGGCCGAACACCGAGCGGACCCGAGCGTAGGCATGCTCGGCCGAACAGCGAGTCCGGCCGAGCATGCTCGCTCAACACTATTGTCAAGTGAAAACAATAAGATTGGTTTGTTTTAAAAATGTTATTAATATGGTATTCAGACAAGTGTGTTTATAGAGGTCTGCAAACAAAATCATCAAATAGTATAATAATATGTAGTTAAATAAAATGAAATCGCTGAAGTAACTGTGTCACCAAATATTTCATCTGCCAGTGAAAACTAGATAATAGATAAGCTTTTCCGGTCGGTTCTTATTTTCTGATTATTTTGTTTTATTTTCTGAACATAATGGGAGCGCTGATTCATTTGAAAAAGTAACAGCATTTGAAAAAGTATTAAGAGAATTGCTTTATGACAACTACATGGGCGATGAACACAGAGATCCGGAGGGGATAGAGCCCTTTGAGTCTACAGATTTTCTGCATTTTGATAGGAGGTTGGGCTACTAGACTACATGAAGGTTTAGATGTCATACAAACTACGGAGCAAGTACATTCAGATCTGATTGATAACTTTATCAAATATTGAGTTTTCTCTTGTAGATGGTATAGATGGATCAAACACAAGACAGGATATGCTGTCAGTGCCTAAACTGATGTTGTTTGTCACCCAAAATACCACTCCCTTCTGTAATATCAGTGCAGGAGGTAGAGCTGAAGGCGCACACTGAGGTTGGTAATATGGTTGTGGTAAGATAACTAACATTCATAAGGAATTCAGATATGCCTTTGGTATCTTCCATGATTATGGTCAGATCTGGGGGTGCAGAGGTTTTGTTGTATACATGGGAAACCCATGAAGAATGCTGAGTGTGTGTGAGAGTTGTTTTATGCCTTGATGCTGTCCAGAGGAAAAAAAAAAGGCAACACGTTCGGAGATTAAAATGCTATAACTGCAGACCTCCAGCCATTACCTGAAGCCAACTTAGAGTTTACGTGACTTGGCCAACCCAGGCCCAGAAGACCTCTAAAGTAAGAGCAATGAGTGATGCCAAGCTCTGGAGGGTAGGTAAAATGGTGCCTTCTCAAATGCACTCTGCCCGTTAATGATGAATTCAGCACATGGGTTGATGTATGTGTCAGGAGGAGAGATGGTGGGAATCCCAGGGTCCAGCAGCGCTGCCACCAGATTTGTCCAAGGTTACATGATGTGTGCCTGTAATAATGTTGGAAGAACTTTTAGAGCTTCAGGAAGGCATATGCCTAGGCCAGGGCTGGCCAGCCTGAGGCTCTCCAGCTGTAGGCTGATAGCTGTAGGCAGACTGGGCATGCTGGGAGTTGTAGTTTTGCAACAGCTAGAGAGCCACAGGTTGGCCAGCCCTGGCCTAGGCCATCTTGCCTATTTGAGAGTTTGCAGATGGACTGCATTAAGTTTCCAAAGGTGAGGCAGTATGAATATGTCCTTGTCTATGTTGATCTATTTTTCAGGGAACACTTGGCCTGTAGAAAAAGCAAGAGTAAAAGAAGATATTGGCTGAGGTACATGAATACTGGATATAGAACATAGCCTTTTGACACTCCCCATCATTCCTAAAGTGGTAGGAGCCGTTACAAATCAGCTCTGACTGTTGAACATAAACATGTGTGTGATTCCTTTTCAGATCTGGACTCAAAGACTAGTACCTAGTTCATATAAAGGAAAAGTCTGGATCCCATATTTTATGGTCCCTACTGAGTGCTGTGTTAACCATTTCAACATTGGTGAAGCCAAACATATTTACATTGATAATATACTTAATGCTTATGATTTATGCAGAATAATGAGAGAATACAGAATTAGCAAATAATCCACACAGTGAGAGGAAAGGTGGTGTGGACTCACTTGGATATTGTTTAATCAGGATTGGATTATAGAGTAAAGTTTGAGCATTACATCTTTGCCCCATTATGTTCATTATGTTGTAATTTGTGTCCTAACTTCACTAACCATGTTTTAAACACGTGGCTGGTTTATAACATACTGAAAGAGTAGCAACCCACTTAGCAGAAGTATCAAACAATCAGAAAATGATGATGTGCATGTGGTAAGTGAAACGGATGCATATAGATGGCTGCCACCTCGCCGCTCAGTGGTCTGCACCTTAGCTAATCATTCCTGAGGCTTGAGTCTGAGAAAAAAAGAGGTGTTCCATTACAGCAAGTACCAGAGCAGATTTTATTGGGAAAGAGAAAAAGACCATGCCATGCAAATGCCATGATAAGGATGGTATGGTTTGGGTGGCTGCTGATGTGGAACATGCTAAGAGGTTAAGGGAGATTTATAGAGCCGGTAATTCTAAGAAAGAATTGTCAATTGATTAGACTGATTTGCTGTGTTGATGGAACCCAATTAACTGATTTAGTTAAGTAAAATGATAGGTTGATGGTTGATGCTCTCTTTGTAAAAGGATACTAAATTTGTTGTTTCTGATTAAATTGGCAGTAAGGTCAGAAAGAAGATATTATCATCACCGCCTAACTGTAATAACAACCTGTATACTGAATGTGAATCATGGAGAATCCACAAGAGAGGAATACATATGCACATCAATGCAACCTACGAATATTGAACCTGACGATATAGCTGAGAACTATAGAAACCTAGACATGATAACATTTGACTTTGAACTCTGATGATTATTGGACATTTGCCTCATTTCTGATTGTGCCCCTGTGCTGTGCATGGAATAACTTAAAGGACGGTGCAGGGAAAAATGCTGAGTGTCCAGTGGAGTCTACCATAAATTATGAATGGCTTATCAGCCCTGATCTGGGGAAACCAGTCAGAATGTAGTCATTGGGGGAATCCTCTGGATACCTAAGCAGGCTGTGTTCAAGAGGAGGAGAGCACTTATTTACTTGTGTCTCCTCCCCAGTGGAGAACAGATATAAGATCTGCATTGGTGATATAGAGGCTGTCCTGAAAGGTACACTTCAGTTAATGGATGGCCCATAGGTCCTGGTTTAAACTGAATATAGTCAATTAGAAAACTATGTTTGAACAATTAGCAAATTATGTTCAAGAGGAGGAAAATGTGAAAGAAATTAAGTAGTTGATGAACAAAATTGTGGTAAGTTGTATTTCATTATCAAATAGACACCATCTTCTTATTAATCTCCATTAGATGCCACTTTATGCTTAAAAATAAATATGAGTCATGATCATTTGATTTCTATAGGAAAAGAGGAACTTGCAGACACTTAGAATTTTCCAGATGGATGAAGTAATGTGTACGTGTCCTCATTAGCATTAGCAGCCTCCATCATCATTCTTTTGATTTGATTCATTGTTAAATGTATACTTGTATGATTGTGATTGGATATGTTAAAATTGATGGCTAATGGGGGGCATGATTTAACCATCATGTACATCTAATAAAATTGGCTCTCTGGGCGTAACCAGGAGAGATCTGACATGACCAGCAATCAGTCTGGATGTGCATTTCACAAAGGGGAAAACTTAACATAATTTGAACACCACAGACAACTGAGTACTGAGTGAAGTCTCCTAATTTGGGACTTGTCCTAAATTGCATTGACACAGGTATGTTGTGCTACTAGCAAACTAGTGGATACAATTTTAAAACCAGCAGCTGGATCTGAATACTTTTGTCATTGCATGTAATTAAAAATGTATTATTTCATTATTCAATTAAATCTATCTGTATAGTGCCACCTGCTGTTTGCTCGTTTTCTAATTTCTCTGTCCCGCTCACTGAGTCAGAAGCACATGTTCAGTTCCATCCTTCAACTGCTACCAGCTGCAGCAGAAATGACACACCCACTGAGAAAAGGCACGCTCGCTAAACTGACAGCTTGAACTAAATCTAGCAGAACAATTGAAGTAATGAATAAAAGATCTTTTGTCCATCAAATGAAAATATTACAACAATGCCGATCATCCAAAACAAATGTTCATTGTTACATTTCCTGGTTGAAATCGTCCATTTTGATCAACTTTAGAATAAAGTGTTTGGTCACCTTAATTCTGCAAAATGTATATTAGTTGCTAAACAATAATCATTATCCTTAATCCCTTATCATATTCCATGTCCTTCCAGACAAGGCTAATCTATTACTGTTTTGCATACCTCAAAGACTATTTGGGACTGTGATAATTGCACCATTTTGTATTCAGTTATATTTCATGTGCCTAACCTCTTTTTGCACATTTTTGTTAGTGCCTTCCCCTGCAAAATGTAGAGCACACCTTACTTTAAAAAGTAGTAGTATATAAATGTCAACATTTTTCTACATTTACATATTTCTACATTTATTGTTTTCCAATATTTTGCACGCACGCACACCCTTATATGTTAAGAAAAGCTGTAATGTGTGCAATGGCCCAGTACAAAATATCAATGTTTGGAGCAGCACCGCACAAAAACAAAAAATTAAAAAACTGTATTTTGAAAAAACACAAACCGGGTGCACGCCAACAGGAGACTAAATCCAAATTCTCACTCGGTCACAAGAAATCACAGGGAAGGCAGCACTCCAAAAAATGATGAAGTTTATTCACCCAATGTCAGCAACGTTTCAACTGCTCAATGCAGCCATTTTCAAGCTGCATTGAAAATGGCTGCATTGAGCAGTTGAAACGTTGCTGACATTGGGTGAATAAACTTCATCATTTTTTGGAGTGCTGCCTTCCCTGTGATTTCCAGTGACCCAGTAGATATGCGCTAAAGAGTTAATACATTCCTAAAAGGGTCCATATCTACCACTAACAATTAATGTACTTTCCATGCTTTGAATGTGATTCCAAGAGCTGAATGTGGGTGAAACAACTTAGGCCTTGTTCACACATCAGTTATTTGATCAGTTATTTCCATCAGTTATTGTGAGCCAAAACCAGGAGTGGAGGCTACACATAGATAAGGTATAATGAAAAGATCTGCACCTGTTCTGTGTTTTTTTTATCCAAACCTGGTTTTGGCTCACAATAACTGATGAAAATAACTGATCAAAAAACTGATGTGTGAACAAGGCCTTAGTTATCATGTCCTACTCAGCAGGGAGAAGCTGGACCAGCAGGAGGAAGCTGAGTAGTCTGATTGCATCAACCAGTCAGGTCCTTGGCAGCCGAAGTGTGAGGAGCTGCATGGGTCTGTGCAGTGTGTGTCCTACAAGAATCCATCATCCATTAATACTGAGGACAAGTGCCAAACCTTTGAGAGAAGGAAGCAAAGAATCTATAGATTGTTTAGGAGTTGGACCATAAGGGACAGTGTGTGATAGCAAAGGTAACACACTTTGATTTTGGACTTTGCTTCTTATCAAAGGGGTATATTTCTTTAGCACCTACCACACTTCGGAGATGGGTTGGCTATCTGATCTAAGATATCCACTCTTCAGCCCATTAATTGCAGAATGAGTTAATGCCAGCAGAATTGCTTACTTTTGGTCAATTTGTCTGGATTTAATAGAGCCTTGGAAAGATTGGACAGACTGACCTTATCCTCCCAAGAATACGTTAGTATAGCTTGTTGGACTTGTTACCTTACACTGGGCTTTATACGGCCTTGCACCCAACACCTGCACTGCTGCCACCACTGCATTGCCTATACTATCAGGGAGTTCTGCCTTGCAACCTCTCTACCTAACATCAAGGGCATCTCACCCAATTTTTACCAACCATGTTCTGGCCCCCATTGTTCTCCAGGATTGAATCAAGGGGATACTATTTAATTCTACATAATTTTCAACTGTAACAGAAATAACATTTCTAATTTGCTCTTCATCAATGGCATAAGCACAGACTTAGACCAGTTTATTGAAAAAACAGCAATCCGACTAAATTCTGCTATTATATCCACTAAACGATGAATGGATACTGATGTGTCCCTTAAGAATATTAACATATCATCCACATGAAGAGATATCTTCTCCTCCATACTTCTATAACTAAATCCATTTGTATTTTTATTTTCTCTGGCTTTCAATTACGAAGGCGAACAACATGCGAAAGACAGGTCACCCCCGTCTAGTACCTCTGGACAGTGTGAATAGGAATGACCTCTGACCCTTCAAACATACAGATGTTTGGGGACATGTATATATCAATTGAACTCATTTTATAACATTTTGGGCCAATTTTATTTTTATCTTATGTTTATTATTTTCCAAAGAAATGGACATTCAATCCTGTTGAATGCCTTACTGGTATCCAGTGACAGGACAGCCCCACCATTCTACTTGCCCAACCTCGGCCCCATGTTACGTAACAATCTGTGGATATCCACTACAGTAGTTTTTCTAAGAATAAACCCACAATGGTCCTCAATCATTGTTGTAATAACGTCCTGTAAGAATATGATTCCTTCAATTCTTTCCCCTGTTTACCAATTAAAATAATATCCCATCTATCATTGTATCAAGAAGATTTCCATTGCTATTACCTGTAGATTCAACCAAAGTGGCCAATAATTTCTCAGTAACTACCTCCTGAGTTTTTGCTTTAACAGATACCTTGCCTAAAGGAATAGTATGGAAACATGGTCAAGCAGGAATTGAGAAATCTTTCCTACAGACCACATTTGGTAAGGCAGGTTTGGCTCTCCCCAACTGGCGAAAGTATTGTTTGGCTGCTGGGTGTGTGATGTTATTAAGGGAAATCTCTAATAGCGAGTTAGCAGATACAGTAAATAACTGTTTTTTATAGGATCAAGGACAGGTTCACATCAAAGATTAGTTTTCTGTTCTTGATCCATTCTGATCCATCAGAAGATCAGGTCAAAAGGTGCTAGCAAAGAACTCTGATCCATCAGAAGAACAGAAAAATAAGCAAAACAGATTCTATATTTTAAGCATCTGTTATGCTCAGTTATGCACATTTTGCATCCGTTGTAGTCATTTCCATCTGAGATACGTTATTTTAGTTATTTTTATTTTTAAAAAAATTACAGATGGAAATTACTTTCTTCGTTTATTTTTCCATTCTTCTGACAGATCAGAAGAATAAAAAATTAAACAGTGATGTGGACCCAGACTACTGGAGGCAGGTGTGAAAAATAAATTGAAAACGTTTTCACTGATGTACACTTGTTATTAGAGATGAGCGAATTTCAGGAATTATTCGATTTGCACCGATTTAGAATTTCTTGACGATTCGTGGTGACGAATCTTTATTTTATTTTTTTCACTAAAATGGCGGCTGCACGTGTTTGGACATGGAGAAAGGAACATGAGGGAGAGAGGGATCACCCACAATGCCATGCATGCAGCCAATCAGCAGCCAGCCAGCCCTGTGATGTCTAAACCCTATAAATACCGTCAGCCATTTTGGATTCTGTCATTCTAAAGTGAACTTAGTGCAGGGAGAGACGTTTGCAGGCGCTAGGGCAAGTGTTCCAAAACCTCTTTAAAACTACAAATTGCTGAATAGAAGTGTAGGGAAAGCATAGGAATTGAAGTATTGAAGCAGAACAGGCTTCTATTAGGGTGTTTTGAGACAGTGTGAGATCTGTAAAGAAGTGCAACCACAGGTTAATAGGAAAAAACATATTATTTGCTCCGTGTTGAAGTGAGACAATTACAGCCTGTTGTAGTGTGTATTATTCTCAAGAAAAAGAGTTTTACTAGGCGTACAGCGCCAAAGTTTTGTATTTTAAAAGTTATTGGCATTTATTGCTGTTGACAAAAAAACTTATTATTCGCTCCGTGTTGAAGTGAGACAATTAAAGACCGTTGTAGCGTGTATAATTCTCAAGAAAAAGATTATTACTAGGCGTATAGCGCCAAAGTCCTATATTTTAAAAGCTACTGGCATTTATTGCTGTTGACAATAAAACGTATTATTCGCTTGGTGTTGAACTGAGACAATTACAGCCCGTTGTAGCATGTGTTATTCTCAAGAAAAAGAGTTTTACTAGGCGTACAGTGCCAAAGTTCTGTATTTTAAAAGCTACTGGCATTTATTGCTGTTGACAATAAAACGTTTTATTCGCTCGGTGTTGAACTGAGACAATTACAGCCCGTTGTAGCGTGTATTATTCTCAAGAAAAAGAGTTTTACTAGGCGTACAGTGCCAAAGTTCTGTATTTTAAAAGCTACTGGCATTTATTGCTGTTGACAATAAAACGTTTTATTCGCTCGGTGTTGAACTGAGACAATTACAGCCCGTTGTAGCGTGTATTATTCTCAAGAAAAAGAGTTTTACTAGGCGTACAGCGCCAAAGTTCTATCTAGTAAAGTGTTCTACAAGCTATTAGTGTTTTAAAAAAACGTATTATTAGCTTGGTGTTGAACTGAGACAATTACAGCCCGTTGTAGCGTGTATTATTCTCAAGAAAAAGAGTTTTACTAGGCATACAGCGCCAAAGTTCTGTATTTTAAAAGCTACTGGCATTTATTGCTATTGACAAAAAAACATATTATTCGCTTGGTGTTGAACTGAGACAATTACAGCCCGTTGTAGCGTGTATTATTCTCAAGAAAAAGAGTTTTACTAGGCGTACAGCGCCAAAGTTCTATCTAGTAAAGTGTTCTACCAGCTATTAGTGTTTTAAAAAAAAGTATTATTCACTCCGTGTTGAACTGAGACAATTACAGGCCATTGTAGCGTGTTTTATTTCCTTTTTATTTATTTATTTGATCAAACAGCATGTCAGGCAGAGAAGTGACAGGCCCTGCACAGGGGAGTAGCAGAGGCCTAAATGTTTCTGGCGCAGGCACAGGTCGCAGCAGAGTAAGGGGGCATGGCAGCAGGGGTAACATTAAGAGGCCAGAGCTCCCGGTGTCATCTAGCGGTCAGGTCTTGACCAGCAACCCAGCGGTTCTTGAATGGTTGACTCGGTCTTCGACTTTGTCCCAAATGACTTCAGAGACCCCCAGTCAAGAATCGGTGGGTTCGTCAGACACAACCCTGAGTTGGCATGGCCCAGGAGCAGGCCCTGTGCTCTCACCTGTCCTCAACCTACCTCTGTCCTTTTCTGTTCCCTCAGCCAGAGAAGTAATGTAAGCTGTGGGCTCAGCTCCACTTTACAGCGAGGACGAGCTACTGGAGGAGGGTCAGGAGCTACTGGAGGACAGTCAGCAGCTACTGGGCAGCCAAGATGTGGAGGAGACATCCGCAGCTTCCTCAGTTAGGCAGGCATGGGAGCTAGGGTTGCGTGCGGTCAGGCTCCTGACCCACAGAGAGTCGAGGAGGACATCAGTGACGTGCAGACACTATTCAATGATAATGAAGCCGATCGCACTTGGGAGCCGGGTGAATTAGGGCCTTCATCATCATCAGGAGAAGAGGGTGGCAACTTGCCTGTGAGGCAGCGATGGACCAGCAGGTCGCTAGCGTTGCCGGGAGTCAGCAGGTTGGCAGCAGCGGGAGGTCGGGAGCCAAACGTACCCGAGGTAGGCCACCAGCTTCGCAGGAGCCTACCAGGCCAGAAAGTAGTGGTGCAGCGGTTCAAGGAGGCAGTGGCGGTAGCAGCCAGTCAGTGAGGAGTGTTGGGGGTAAATTCATGTACTTGGCGGTGTGAGCTGAACCTAGCTATTTGTAGAATCTGTGGGCAGAAGGTGAAGCGTGGCCAGGGTGCCAATGTTGGCACCCTGGCCCTGCTTCAACATATGCAGCGTCACCATAAAGTGGCCTGGGAGAACCGTGGCTCCAGTGCGGTGGTCCAGCCTGCAGCAGCATCATCCGCAGCATCAACCAGTAGCACCCAACAGATTTCAGGCAGTCAAGGCTCCACCACCTCAGCCGAAGGGAGCTGTCTGTCCTTCCCATCATCTGATGCTCCTGCTCCTTCTCCTACTCCTCGTCAGTCATTCCGTCAGCAATCGATCAGTGAAGCCATTGCCAAGAGACAGCAGTTTGTGTGTACACATCCAACGGCGCAGAAGCTGAACGTGCTCCTGGCCAAGTTGCTGGTGCTGCAGTCCCTCCCTTTCCAAGTGGTGGACTCTGAACCTTTCAGAGAACTGATGGCTTGTGCCAAGCCGAGGTGGAGAGTTCCAAGCCGTCATTTCTTTGGCAAACAGGCAGTACCAGCCCTGCACAAATATGTAGAACAGAAGGTGCGCCAGTCCTTGAGCCTGTCGGTGCCTGCCAAAGTTTACGGCAGCGCCGACTTGTGGAGCTCTAATTACGGTCAGGGACAGTATATGTCCTTTACGGCCCACCGGGTAAATGTGGTTCCTGCACAGCCACACCAGCAACTTGGCCAGGCCATGCTGCTTCCGCCGCCACGTTCTCATGCTGTCACTCCTGCGACAATGTCTGCCTCCTCACCCTCCACCGTGTCCTCAGCCTTCACTGCAAGGACAATTCACAGTGCCCCAACAACATACCACATGTGCAGGGCACGGCGGTGTCACGAGGTTCTACACCTCGATTGTCTGGGTGAACGGAGTCACACAGGGACAACTCAAAATGGGAACAATGGTGACTGACAACGGGAAGAACATGGTGCACGTGTTCAATCTGGTTGTCAAGTGGTTCCTAAAGTCTTGTACCCATCTACAAGACATTCTAAAAATGGCCGGGAAACTTTGCATGCACTTCAGCCACTCCTACACCACCAAGCACACCCTCCTTGAGCTGCAACGGCAGAACGGCGTCTCCCAACATAGTCTGATATGTGACGTTTCCACCCGTTGGAATTCCACCCTCCATATGTTGGACCGACTGTACAAACAGAGAAAGGCCATAAATGATTTCTTAATGATCCAAGCCGACAGAGGTACTCACCTGTGTAACTTCGATGTCAGCCAGTGGCAGCTCATGCGTGACACCTGCCGGTTGCTTGTGCCCTTTGAGGAGGCCACTTTATTTGTCAGTCGCCAGGACTACGGGATGAACAACGTCATTCCACTCATTCATATCCTGGAAAAGATGCTGTTAAATCTGGCTGGTCAGGGGACAGGAGATGTGGCTACTACATCTCACGGCCACATGAGCCCTGTGGGGGCTGAACTGGAGGAGGAGGAGGAGGAGATTGGAGCACAAAGAATGCCTAGAGAAATGGGTAGTTTCTCTGCCCAGGTGACAGGAGAGGAGGAGCAGGAGGAGCAGAAGCAGCCAGCGGAGCTACGAGGCAATGAATAAGAGGAGGCAGAGGACCCAGACAAACTGTGTCAGTATGCAGTGGAGATGGAGGCAGGGAGTCCCTCCGAGTCACTTGCGCAAATGGCCCGATGCATGCTCACTTGCTTAAATAGTGACAGCCGAATTGTCACCATTCAGCAGAGGGATGACTGCTGGCTCTCCACCCTATTAGACCCTCGCTACCGGTCCAAAATGGGGGCCTTTTTTACACCCCCGAGAGGGAGGACAAACTGAACTACTACTAAAACTGGAGGCATCCTATGTAGTCAGTTGGCCGCTGCCTATCTGCGTCATCGTCCTTCCTCTCGCAGGTCTGACCGGGGGGACCCTCTGTGCTCACGTTCCACTGCCATGGCTGCTGGGGGGTAGTGGTGGCAATAGCAGTACCAGCTCCATCAGCAGCAGCCTGAGTCTAGAGTCGCTGATGAGCAGCTTTCTTCACCCACATATTGAAGAAACTACTTACCAGCAGCATCAGCTAGACCTGGAGGAGAACCTGAAACAACAGGTGGTTGCATACTTGGACAGCACCCTGCCACCCGTCATAGAAGAGCCACTGGACTACTGGGCAGCCAAACTAGATTTGTGGCCGCAATTGGCCGAGTTTGCTCTGGAAAAGCTGTCCTGCCCGGCCAGTAGTGTGGCATCAGAGCGGGTGTTTAGTGCAGCAGGGGCCATAGTTACACCAAGGAGAACTCGCCTGTCCACCCAAAATGTGGAGAGACTCACCTTTGTCAAGATGAATCAGGCGTGGATCAGCCAGGATTTCCAACCACCAACGCCTGATGTTTCAGATTAGATCATTCATGCTGTTTTTTGACTGTTTCTTCTGGCTACCTGCCTCACCAAATACTCTGATGCTGCCACCCGCCTGATGCCACACATCTGATGCTCCTTCTTACACCCACCATCATCAGCGGGTAGTGTTATTGCCACCCACCTCCCCACACTGTCGTTGTGCCACTCTATAGTCTGCTGATGCTGCTACTGCCTCCATAATGTCATCGTACCATTCTGTACTCTGCCCGTGCTGCTGTTGCTGCTAATACTACTACTACTTCCTCCCTAATGTCGTCATATTAATCTGTTGCCTCGAAATTGTACTTACTGACATGTGATATTTGCTCACTGGGACTGTGACTCGGAAATTAAACTTACAGACATGTGATATTTGCTCACTGGGCCTGTGACTCGGAAATTGTACTTACAGACATTTGATATTTGCTCGGTGGGCCTCTCACTCGGAAATTAAACTTACAGACATTTGAGATTTTGGTGACACAGAAATTGTACTTACTGACATGTGATATTTGCTCAGTGGACCTGTGGCTCGGAAATTGCACTTACTGACACTTTCAATCTTGTTGGGCCACTCTGTGACCTCCTAATTCTGCTACTACGGTTGCTGCCACTTCCACACTCTGTCATTGTGCCACTTTGTGGCCTCATAATGCTACAGCTACTGCCACTTCCACACTGTCATTATGCCACTCAGTGGTCTCAAAATTTTACTACTGCTGCTGCCACTTCCACACTGTCATTGTGCCACTCTGTGGCCTCAAAATTTTACTACTGCTGCTGCCACTTCCACACGCTGTCATTGTGCCACTCATAATGCTACAGCTACTGCCACTGCCTCCTCTACACTGTTGTCATGCCACTCTGTCAGACCTTCTACAGTCTCAGGCAGGTCAAGTTGACAACGGTTGACACTTGTTCTACAATTCCTCTGGCACAGACATTAGTGGTCATGAGAACTTTTACCTTCCTATCTCTGTTGTCGTACCACTCTAGCCTCAAAATTCTACTTTTGCTGCCACTTCCACACTCTGTCATTGTGCCACTCTGTGGCCTCAAAATTCTACTGCTGCTGCCGCCACTTCCACAGTCTGTCATTGTGCCACTCTGTGGCCTCAAAATTCTACTGCTGCTGCTGCCACTTCCACGGTCTGTCATTGTGCCACTCTGTGGCCTCAAATTTCTAATAGTACTGCTGCCACTTGCACACTGTGCAGGTCAAATTTCACAACGGTTGACACTTGGTCTACATCAATTCCTCGGGCACTGACATTAGAGGTGATGAGAAATTTTCCCTTCCCATCTCTGTCGTCGTGCCACTCTGGCCTCATAACCTCGTCGTGCCACTCTGGCCTGACCTCATAATTCTGCTACTACGGTTGCTGCCACTTGCCCACCCTGTCGTTGTGCCAGTGTGTGGCCTCATAATGCTACAGCTGCTGCCACTTCCTCCTATATACTGTCGTCGCGCTGCTCTGTGGTCTCCTGATGCTACAGCTGCTGCCACTGCCTCCTCTACATTGCTGTTGTGCCACTCTGTGACTTCATAATTGTGCATGAATGTCATTTGCAGTCTTTGCATTGGGCCTGTCTGTGACTGCCAAATTCTACTGACTGACGTTTTCATTCTTGTCGGGCCACTCTGTCGTTGTGCCACTGTGTGACTTCATAATTGTGCACAACTGTCATTTGCAGTCTTTGTATTGGGCCTGTCTATGACTGCGAAATTCTACTGATTGACGTTTTCAATCTTGTCAACCTACTCTGTCGTTGTGCCACTGTGTAACTCCATAATTCTGCACTACTGTCATTTGCAGTCTTTTCATTGGGCCTGTCTGTGACTGCGACATTCTACCGATTGACGTTTTCAATCTTGTCAACCTACTCTGTCGTTGTGCCACTCTGTGGTCTCCTGATGCTGCTACTGCTGCTGCCACTTCCACACTATCGTCGTGCCACTCTGTGGTCTCCTAATGCTACAGCTGCTGTTACTGCCTCCTCTACACTATCGTCGTACCACTCTGTGGTCTGTTGATGCTACAGCTGCTGCCACTGCCTCCTATACACTGTCGTCGTGCCATTCTGTGGTCTCCTGATGCTGCTGTCACTGCCATCTTCACACTGTCTGGGGGGGCTCTGCTAGTTTAAGCGTGTAATAGAACATGTTCTGTAAGAAATCTATGTGGAATCAGTGAATTTATGTAAAAGGAGTGCGATCTTTGGCGCTCTAGTAGGATCTTGGGCCTCTGAACGGTTCGTTATAGCTGGCGCTAACATTGACCTGTAAGGCTGAGTTCAGACTTGAGTTATTTGGTGAGTTTTGGCCCCATAACTGCGCAAATACGTAAAGTGTGCAGCGATTCTAAGAGCGACGCCTGTTATCTGTGTGTCATACTGGCTCACAGTATTGTTTCACTACCACAGCAGACTCCCTATGCGTGTTACTGCAAGGCACAGTGTTCTACACCACTATACAGGCTCTCTTCAGCCCAGACGTAGCTGTTTTTTTATGCGATTCACCCCGAATTTATTCTGATTGAACCGAATCTTTTCGGAAAATTCGGCGAACCATCCGAATCGAATTTTTTTTAAATTTGCTCATCTCTAATTGTCATTTGTAAAGTGCCAGATCGCATGACAAAAACCCAAAACACTCCATCATAATTGATGTGGTGTGTAAGGTGTCATTGATCCACCTATTTTGTTATTTTCAGTGTTCTGCTTCTACAGCAAAAGAAAACCATGGAAATAAGAACTTTGATGTGAACTCTGACCCTTATCACTTTGGCACCTTTGTCACAAACTTCACCATTTGCCTTTCTCATTATTGCATAAAAATAGTTGTCCCTTCCTGACAAGCAAACAGGGGCGTAGATATGGGGGTGCAGAGGTAGTAGTCGCTACTGGGCCCAGGAGCCTGAGG